>JAUTBT010050533.1:0-15943 GCA_032361225.1 Lepetodrilus schrolli | reverse complement strand
CTGCGAACAAGAGTGTGAGCTGCTACAGATGTGATTTGATGTCGTATGTTGCCGATGGCTCGCAGATGAAAATAGCACTTGTGTTTTTGTAGGCTCGTGACAACATTTGAAAATTGAATTGTTACAAATTTATCAAATTTGCATTCACAGGTTTTTTTGTAGGTCAGCAGTGACAAAAAAAAAGGGGAATTGATTCTATTTAAATTTGTCATTGCAAATTTTGCTTTTGGTGTACAAGCACATAGATATATGAAATATTCTATCACAGGACTTAAATCGATGAGTTTTTCATCATGAAATTCGCCTCTGGTGTGCAAGGACCTTCATGATACCGGCTGAAAAATCGTATTGTTATAAAATTGCCTCATTTTTTTAATCTGTATTGACAAGTATTTCTGTAGACTAAATCTAATTCTTACAAAATTGCCAGATTATCTCATTGGCATTCACAGGTCTTGCAATTATGTATGTGATCATAATAGGCATTATAAAATTGAATTGTTACAAAATTGCCACGCTTTCTAATCTTCATTCACAGGTGTTTCTGTAGGCTCACACCATAGGAAGAAAAATCAAATTGTTACCAAAATTGCAGAGATTTCCACTCTGTTGCACCATCCCCCTAATTACCTTCAACATTTTACATCCAATATGATAATTAACTATGGGTAGTTGACAAACCAATTTTACCCATTCGTTGAGCATTACCTCAGGGTAAGAAGTGGTCTGTTGGAGTTCATGCCTGATTAGAGTAGTGAGAAAGATTATTGGTGTGGAGTGGTGAGTACCAAGTACCAGCTGAATGAGCACAGATCCCTTACCTGCTATACAGTCACTGAGTACTTGGGGTGAGCCCAGATTGTATTGCCGTAGCTTGGCGCAATCCTCAATTTGACTCAATCGTGTTGACCACAGGAGTGTGGGTTTTAGTGGGATTGTAGTGGGTTCTAGACCCGCCATTAAGCTTGCTTTGACCACTGAGTATTTGTGGGAAATTGATTAACGCGTGTCGACTTTTCATGTCCTGAGATATTTCATGTCTCGATTATATTACAGTAACATGAGATCAATGAATTATCTGAAGTGTGAATGTAACAGCTTTTAGGTTTTTAGATTTATATGTCACAGATTGAGAAATAACATTAAATTTGGATCTGGGGCTCTGATTATTGAAATTGGATTTCTTAGTCATAAAATTTATTTTATATAAATGATGTGATTTTAGGCAAACTTTGAATTTAAGTATAAAACTTGGTATTTTTTAATATTTTATTTATTCATAATTATAACTATTCCTAATATATATTAATATTTGTCTTGGATATGTAGATCTGTTTTAATGCAATTACATATTCATTAAAAAAAAACGCAGTCAATATGTTAATTTGATATGAAATATAGAAAAATGCATCAAATCATGTTTCCAAATACAATTAATCAACAATTGTCTTCATATATTATATACCAAATACTTTAATCCGATTATGACACATTCTAACATTCACAATACCTGTTATTTTTATATTAAGTATTGTATTATTAATTTTATTGAGCATTTCTTGTTCCCTCCAGCATTAACAAGGTTAATTAACAATAATTATTAAATCTATTTTTAATAAGCTACAAGGCTGAGTTGCCTGGTTGACAACAT
Organism: Lepetodrilus schrolli; assembly: GCA_032361225.1. Lineage (NCBI taxonomy): Eukaryota > Metazoa > Mollusca > Gastropoda > Lepetellida > Lepetodrilidae > Lepetodrilus > Lepetodrilus schrolli. The sequence continues at coordinate 14,292 of JAUTBT010050533.1, read as the reverse complement.
GTCTACTGATATCCGAGTTAAACTAAAGTAAAGGTCACTTCACAAAATACCGCCTAAGATCTATAAAGTGGCAGCTAGCTAGCAAGCCATGTTCAGACATGTTCTCAACTATGGAGGAAATCTGCTGTGCTGTCACAGGGCAATTTGTGTTTTTTTCTCTCTCTCTCTCTCTCTCTCTCTCTCTCTCTCTCTCTCTCTCTCTCTCTCTCTCTAATTCACATATATAGCTCTCATTACCCTTTCCTGTTGGCACATTTTATCATAAAGGTTAGTTACACTCAAGTAATGATAGAAAAGCTTTATTTGTCAGGAATATTATAGGTGCTCATTATTATCTTAATTGGTGTAACCTTAGTAACTTTTGTATGTATGTGTGTGTGGTTTTTTTCCCAGTGCTATGATGTGGGTTTTCTCCTGCCCTAAATCTTGAAAGCGGCTCTAAACCTCAATTAAAAAAAGTATTTTATGTGCAGTCATAGCATCCAACAAGAGGCATTGTTGATTATTGACTTATTATATATTTTGTAATTAACCAGTATATATGATTTTGATGTAATAACTAATATGAAAATACAAACTCGTCTATCATTCTATTCAGCAGTATTTTACAGGAAATTATATTACAACAGTTCACCCAATAGTGTCCAATGACCACAAATAAACAATCAGATATTGATTTCCTATGTCATAAATAACACATAAATATGTCTCGTAAAACATAAATATGTCTTGACACTCTCGGGACCCTCATTGTGGTTTTACAGCCCTTACTCAGCCTTTTAAATACGTTTGTGCTATGCGAGTTTAACATGAATATATTGGAAAGAATATGTATTGATTTAATTTTCTTATTATTGATTGGCCTACCCGCCTGTCAATCAATCATTTCTTTGAAAATGTCAGAGCAGCAGACGACAAGTATTGTGTTTTGCACACTTCACTGAGAAAACAAATATTTGACCACAAAAGTGTTTATTTCAACTGATCGTCAGTAGAGCTTGGAAGATCGGGTAGCAATCATTCTTTATCTGTCTATCCCTTTATTTTGATAACAATTCAATGTTAACTGCTAGTTTTCATAGCATTTGCTGGAATGTGTCAAGGATATGTTCTGTGACCTAATTTGTTAATTATAGCCACATATGTTTTTTATGCAAGTAATTGTTGTGATATGCATTGCAACATTCATGTGTATATATCAAGCGTATCATGCAAAAGTTTGCTCTTTGTTTATTGTTTGATTATATTGATATTTCTGTTGTCATGACGCCAACACAAGTATGAATGATAATGGAGCAGTTTTACAATGGCTGTAAATTCTTCAAGCCAGAGTGATGCATTGTGTTCTAGAATACAAATTCTCGACTGAAAATAGTCTTCTCAGTGAGATAATTGATTTTGGAAACTGACATTTGTTTAGATGCTTATGAACAAATAACAGTCTTGATTTTTCTACCGCCAGCATAGAAATTACCCAGAGCTGATCCAGCACATCTAAATGGAATAAACAAATTCCTTGGCCGAGGATCACCAGATGCCTTTTCTTTCCATGAAGCTGGTATTGTTCTTATAATTCCTGGAGCTGTGGATATGTATTGGGCCTAATTGCCAGAGTAGAACTGTCGGTATATAGATCGACATCACGCCTGACGATTATGAAAACCTTCAGTGGACTGTACCATCAAGGTTTATGACACGTGGTTGTTCCGCAGAGTACGATAAGGAATTAATAATACACTGGTATAATCGGTTGTGAAATACGGAGAGATTTCTGGTGTATATTGACAGCGACTGAGTGCAATTGCTGATGTTCCATGGATAATCCACCTCTGACGACGGCACACATTGGGAAGCTTTGATGTGTTTTGTTCACTGGGGCAAATAATCTTAATGTGATAGCTTGATGAGCATTTAGGGTCGCTGAATTAAGTATGTAGATAGAGTAGGAAATTGCAAACATGTTAGATGCTGTATTTAAATCCAAGACATTTTTGTAAGGTAGGAAGTGATTGTGTTTTTTTCTTTTTTTTCTATAATGTTACATACAATTTATGTTATGCAATATTTAATATTTGTTTGAGATAGTTCAAGGGCAGGTGATAGTGCAGTGGTAGAACAGTAGGACTTCAGAGCCAAGGTTCCAGGTTCAAATCCTGCCCCGGGGACCCGGCATCAATGTTCGCTAAAGTTATCTGACGCAATATTGATAGGATGCGATGTCTGTGGCAATGCAGTTATCATCCTTGGTCTTGTCAGTACCAGCCGATGCTCGCAGGTTTACAGCTGCAACATTCAGCGAAAAAAATGATAGTTCAAAAGTTAGTTACTGTAGTATAATTTTAATACTGCTTAGGGTGCAAGAAAGTGTTCCATAGAATGAGCAAACATTTTGCTGCAATTTATACAACAGTTACAATGTTTGTTCTGAGTTTCAATATAGAAGTTGTTGCTCACATAATCATGCAATTTTAGGATTTACTATTTACGATTTTCCTTAATAATAATATACGCATACAATGTGTAAAAAGAAAGCATTTGCAGAGTTTGAAGTTTATGTCCACCTAGGACTGATTTCTTAATGACTAGAAGGTGGAGAAGACTGTTTTTATTGTATACTGAACAACAAAGAAATGCACGTATTGTACACAGGTCAAAAACTAATTGAAAATTTAGATGTTTCAATTGCACATAATGTAATGGGTTTATTGTGAGGATACTTGTCCCTTGTAACAGTTTTCATTTTGTTTCCTCCAAATTTAGTTGAAGCATGTTTCCAAATCCTTTCCACAATAATTTGCTACTGTTGCATAAATGTCCAACCAAACGGGAGGGAACTCTAGCTATTGATAGTAAGTTTGAGTGGAGATTACGTTGTAGACTGACTGCACAATGTTACAGAATCAACAGTAGTACATTCAGTCACAGCGGATTGGGTCAAGTAGGCTTTGCTAATTCTCCGTCCCAGGTAAAAGCAATACGGCATGTTCTGGGGATTACCTAGGATTAGTATCGACCTGAACAACGCTTTGTCTCTTGGCCTTAGCAGACGAAGCTGTCCACATACGCAGTAATAGTAAAAGTAATAGTAATAGTAATATTATTATTATTAATAATAATAATAATAATAATAATAACAATAACAATAATAACAATAATAATTATAATAAGAAATTAATTTTATTTTATATAGCACCTAATATCAAGCGTCAAGGGTATGCTAGTTTAAAAAGGAAATTCTTGAGATTCGATCGGAAGATAGTTCGGCTAGTAGCAGATTTAAGTGATTGGAGGAAAGAGTTCCAGAGTTGGTACAGCAGCAGAGACAAGTCTGGTTATTGTATGAGGCACAAGGAGTGCACAATGTACGCACACATTTTTGTCAGTAGTGATTTTGGGATATTCTGTTATCTGTCCCTCATAAATATAACATTGGGATTTTCAACATCAATTTCACTTGAGGCAATTTATCAGTAATGTTTTGTAGCTCGTGTGTTATTGTGCACATCATTAAATAATGTCTTTCTGACGTGATGTTGATAGGATGTGTTGACTGTAGAGTGGCAATGCAGTTATCATCCTTGGTCTTGTCAGTACCAGCAGATGCTCGCAGGTTTACTGAAAAATTCAGCACTACAAATGTTGCGAGTTTCTTCCTGCCTTAAAATTGACAAGCTGTGGTATAAGTGAAAGAATCTTGAAAACTTCAATTCAAAATAGAAGGTAAAATATTTGGGATGTTCTCGAGATTGTGATAAAGTGACATTATGATGCTTGATGGCAACTCTGGGCTACAGGTGAAGGAATTGTTTGATGATTTTGTATATGCTGTGATTGTGACACTGCTGACTGTAATTGTGAATATGTGTAGGGACGAAGAGAAGCGATTTAGATTTTAGATATTCTGTGATTTAGTGTGCTAACTGTGATTGTGAACGTGGAAGGGATTTTGGATATTCTACAGACTGTTCTTTGATTGTGACACTGCTGACATCTGTTAAGATATCTGACTCTCTGTGTTGCAGGTGGAGGGAAGGGATGCGGAGATAGAGAGGATGAGTCGATTGCTGGATGGCGGCCGCCCGGCGGACGTCGTGGCTTTGGAGTCGCAGAACCGCGCCAATGAACGGATGATCTCACACCTCAACATTCAGGTGCGTGCACAGGAGCATCTCGCCATTGTGGCTTGGTGTGTCCATGGAACGATCGTAGCGCTACGAGAGTCGTAACTTACTACGCATGTATCTGTATAGTTACGACTCTCATAGTGCTACGATAGGTGCCAGGCCCAGAGATTATGAAACATTTTTGATATCACGCTCAAGCTCAAATTTTATATGTGGATTTGTGAACAAACTTTGAGTTGAGCATGAAATCGTACTCAAGAAAGTTTCATCATCTTGGGGCCTTGAACACTACAGTTGTGTGTGCATATACTGGGTAGTCTATGTTGAAAACTAATATCAATGAGAGGTTACCTGCCACATTGTAATTTAGCATATATATATAAAATATTGCATCATTGTATATTGTATATTTAAGAAAAATATGGTAATCACAAATTGGACAGATGTCCCTACTAGATAATTTGCTGTAGATATGCCCTTTTCTTTTACCCGGAACCCCATTCATACAACATTATAACAATATCTGAGGATGTTTGGCTTTTTAAAAAGTGTTTTCTACATTTGATATCCAAACATACAAGAGTAAAATTCTATTTTCACTCAATACAAATTTTAATGTGTTTTCAGGAAAACACAAACTTTCTAAATGCTTTTCTTTAAATATTTAAATAATTTATAGGTTAATCACGTTATTTGCTGCAAGGGAAATACTGTGTGACATCATAGCAATACTGACATCACAGTGGGTAGTGATGACATCACAATGGCAGATGACGTCACACTGTTAGAACAGTAAATGTTGAAAGTGATATCTACAGCAGTAGGTACATCGCTTGTCGATATCTACAGTAGGTATCGCTTGCTCTGACACAAGCGATATCTACTGGGGAAGATTGGATGAAAAATGTACCTCTGGCACTAGGATTAGCTACGGTATTGGACCTGTGTTACGGGCATAAGATTAAAAAATGGATCCATATTGCTATGCAGCCATGCACAAGTTGCGGTTACAGGTATGTCTTTTAGTTAGTACCTCCATCAGATAAAATACTAATCTCTGTCAAAGATGTGTAACCAATCTTTTACCATTTAAAATAAAACGCCAATTGAAAATCTCGAATTCCTGCCCCACACTGAATCACAGGCTGAAAAACTTGTAGTGTCACCTTAGGCAAGTGGCTTAGTTCAATAATGCCTCTGTTCACCCATCAGAGAATGGGTACCCGGAAGGATGAGATGGACATGTGAATGATAACCTTGTAGTGCCTTGAACGGCAGCTTGGGTTGTATACTCCCCAGGGAGTTGAGAAGGAAATTGAGTGTACACAGATCCAGTGACCGGGGTAATAATGTAGCACTATGAGCTTGCTTTCGAGCGTGGATTTGGCGCAATATAAATGTTCACATTATTATTAAATGTTCACATTATTATCTCATCGAACACAATTTCTGTGCTCATCAAACACAATGCCCGTGGGTCGGAAACTTGATGAGAGTAATCCTTGGTCTAGGCTGAGAAGCTCTGACCGCCATTCCAGCATGGGGCTGGATTGATGGCAGAGGGATCAATTTTCTAAAATTGGGACAAGCACAGTTGGTCAAGTGTGCGATTGGAATAAGTGAAAAATATGACATGCATTTGCACATACGTTGGTATCGTTTGATAGTGTCCATTTATCTATCTAAACTGCACTTACTTGTAACCTTTTAACATAGGATAATGACGGATTGGAATCTTGAAGACGACATGGTATCAACAGCTGATGAACGTTCAATGTCTTTATGATCTATTTTTAACACAAGCGAGTATCCAGCCAATCAGAGTGTGCCATGTAAATACCGTTGACAACTTGACAATGTTCTCACAACTTGTCAATGTACAATATTCTCACAACTTGTCAATGTACAATGTCCTCACAACTTGTCAATGTCAACTTGTCAATGTACAATATTCTCTCAACTTGTCAATGTACAATATTCTCACAACTTGTCAATGTACAATATTCTCACAACTTGTCAATGTACAATGTCCTCACAACTTGACAATATTCTCACAACTTGTCAATGTACAATGTCCTCACAACTTGACAATGGACAATGTCCTCACAACTTGACAATGTACAATGTTCTCACAACTTGACTATGTTCTCGTCACGCAGGTGGACTTCCTGAGCCAGAAGAACCGCGAGATGGAGAGAAAACTGATTGACTCCAGTCATATGCGCAGCGAGATGGATGCCAAAATGGCCAAGGTGAGCATGCAGAATCGCGAGCTGGAGTCTGAGTTGCAGGATGTGGACCGCATTGCCAAGCGGTTCCAGGTGGACAAGGAGCATGTGGTCAAGACCGCGGACCGGGAGATGTATGTGGCAAAGGTGGGTGGTTAGCTAAATCGTTGTATGTTTTTTTTTTGGGGGGGGGGATTGTCTCTTCTCGCAGAGTGATCACAGCACTATGAGAGATGTAAGGCCACTGGCCCATATACAGTAATACATTAATAATGTATTTAAATATCAAAACGGCAGGTAAACGGTACACATCAATTGATACTACAACCTTTATGAGGCTGTGATTGTTTGTGGAATAGGACGCAGGTTTGTCTTTCATGAACGGGTCGTAACGGTATGCCTGGCATAAATGAAGGCTTGTGCAATTTCCTGTTATTGTAATAGCATGGCGTAAGCCCTGATTTAGACCCGGACTACAGTACGATTCTTTCAAGGAACGCAGGCTAGGTGCATGGTTTATCATTTAGTTTTAGAGTTCACCGTGCCCACCTAATCTGAAAGCTTTGCAAGGGTTAATGCATTCTGTAATGCTATAATTCTGTAATATTTATCTCTCAATTTCCAAATCTTTTCTTATAACAAAGCATAATTTATAGATCTAGATTTAAGTCTGAAAATTATAGAGAAAAAATGCTTATCATGATTGTCATGTATGGGTTAAAGATTCTGCAGCAATGTGAAACAACAAATCACTGACACTTGTTATAGATGTCCTAGATGCTTGTGCAACACATTGTTCTTGTAGTCTTAGAATATCATTGTTCTGTAATGAAGTATAAAGCCATGCACAAGCACCTGAGCTGCGTTCAGCCGACAGTACATTTATCTACGAAGTACTACATAGCGCTACAGTAGCCGTTCAGCCAACACATGGTAGTACTACGTAGCACTACTTTATTCTTCGGCTTTTGAGCCCGTAGTGTTTTGTAGAAAAATGTAGGAAAACCAAAAGGATGAAGGGAATGGACTGGATGCATGCACAAACCGATTCCTGCTATTTTCCTACTAACCCGTTCAGTGAACTTCTACATGTAGAGAAAAGTATTGTATTGTATTGTATGTATTGTCGGCTGAACGCAGCCCTGTAATAGCGATGCTGCACACACACACACACACGCACGCACGCACACACGCATCACACTGTCTGTGTTTTCTCCTGACAGGAAGAGTTGGAGAAGTCTCGACACGAGCTAGAGGGGCTCGATCTCACCCTGGTCCAGTACAAGAGCGTATGTTGTAGTTCTAAGCACCACATGCTTCGCTCTAGTCCTTGTCAAAGGCGTAGAGGCAGTTTTAGGCCATAGCTATTTGATTCCCTGGCTTATGGACCGGATTTATTTTTCCACTTTGGAAAATAAAAATAATTATTTTTACTATATTCTGCTGACAGTGGACAGACAAGTCTTTTGAAAATTATAATAATAAATGGTGAATAAAAAGGTCGTATGTAACCCATAATTGAACATGAACAAAGACTGGTAGGCAATGGTGGACACAAAGTTGAAGCCAATTTGATTACTTATTGGTAACTATGTAAAATAAAAGTCTAATTTGTTACAATTACTGCTATTGACAAGCATTCAAATCTAAACAACTTATATGTACTGGTGTTTATAACAATTATTAACAATTATATTGATCAATTATACTTATTTTCTGTCAACTTATTTTCTTCATAATCTCCAATTATTCTATTTTTAATATTGTACCAGACCGACTGGCCAAAATATCAAATTATATATATATATATATATATATATATATATATATATAGAGAGTGTTTGACTGCCTGAGCCAAAATGATTGGAGAAAAAAAAGCATAAACCAGGGAATCAAGTAACTATGGCCTTACTATGAAAAGGATTACATTGACTAGAGATATTTTCTTACACCTGTAGTTGTAAGTCCTCATATTGTGTACATATCATTCATTGACAATGACATAGAGGCCTGGCCCTAAAATTACGAAACTATTTTGATGAACAAACTTGTGCTCAACTCAAGATGTTGTTCACAAATTTCCAAATAAAATTTGAGCGTGAGCATGAAATCATACTCAAAAGGTTTTGTAATCTTGGGGCCTGTATGTTAATTTTATCATGGAAAGCTATTTATTGATACTAATAATAATTACATTCACCAGTCAATATATTCAGATAAGTCCTGTACTCTCAGTGCAAGGAATTGCAAATAAAGCTTTAGCATTAAAATCTCAAGAAAATGTTCATAATCTTGGGGCCAGGCTAACGAGCAAGTCTTATAATTTCTATCTGTGTAGTTTCTGTTTTTTAAAATTGTTTTTAAGATTTATTTTTATTTCATGTATTTTATTTATCATGGAAAGCTATTGATACTAATAATAATTACATTCAACAGTCTTTTATACTGGTAGTCTTTTCTCACAGAATGCTTTGGCATTGTAGTATTTGCATGTTGTACTTTAATTATTTGTTGTATTTGATTTTATTTGAATTTATTTATTTATTTACATTGTATTAATTAATTAATTAATTTATTTATTAATTTTATTTTTAATAAATAAGCATTGGGTTGTTTTTTTAAAAAAGAATTAAATTGTAGTTTCTGTTCTAAATTTTCGTAGCAATGATTATTGGTTTTGTTTCAACACAGGAAGCCAAGCGTCTGGCCAAGGAGTTGACAGACATGAAGGTGAGGATGTCTGGGAAGGACAATGACAACCTGAGGCTGGAGGGGCTGCTGGACCGTATCCAGGAAGACAAACGTCGTCTCACACAGCGGGTCAACAAGATGACGGCCAATGGTACGAGCAGAGCGACCTGGCTACGAGATTGCCAAACCTTTTTTCTAATACAGCTCAAAGTTTTGTTCACAAGTCTCTCACGTATGGGTGAAAGATTCCCGCTGTGATGTAAAAGAATAATTCAATAATTCAGAAATACCCAGATGAAATTTGAGCTTGAGCATGAAATCGTACTCGAAGTTTCATAATCTCAGGACCTGGGCAAACTTTCATGAAGGTCTTAGTATCCTTTAACCCTCTCCCTGCTGGATTAGGCACATACACTGCTCTTTAGGGCATCTCCAGTTGCCTTGAGCATGGAGAGAGTTAAGACACCATAACGCTCGTAACAGCATCAATGTTTGCGAAAGTTTAAAATATTTCATTTATTACTTTTACAAATTATTCTGTAACTTGGACCATTAAATTTGTTTAGATGTCCTACACCTTTACTAGTATTTTTTTTTAAAAAGCAGTACAAAACCAGTAATGACAACAGCGGGATTATGAGACCATGTTTAATTATATATGTATTAATCAACCACAATGTAGCAAGTTTATTAATATCGTATTCACGTATGGGTGAAGTATACTCGCTGCGACGAAAAGCACTTTAAAACTGTTCTAATTTTTATGCTTTTGATTTTGTATATTTAATTAGTGCTTTTCATCACAGTGGGATGATCTCACCCTCTGAGCAAAGACGTCTGAAAACACTAGAAAAACTTAAGTGAACTATTAAATTCAATGAAAAATCATATTCAATACGTTGGAATTTCAGAAAAAGAACTTGTCCTCGAGATCGAGAGACTGAAACGCAAGAATGGTCCGGCGAAGAAAGGAAAGATCCCCAGCAAGTTGGACGTGTTCATCCGCAGCGTGGAAGAGGAACGCGACTACTACCGAGAGCAAGCTGAGTCTCTACAGCGACTCCTGCGTGGAGACGTTCCAGTGTCACGCAGTCCCGTCCGGTTGCGCCCTTCGTCTCGCGTGGGGAGTCCTACAAGGGAGGGAACTCCGTCCAAGGCCGACAAGAAGGTCTGAAATATATGAATATCTAAAGAAATTGATTGCAAAAATGTAAACAACAATTAAAAAGTATCAAATCACTCAATGTTCCATCAGTAAAATAGTGACATCAGCAGTAGTTAAATCTATAAATAAGTACGTTGGAATGTGTAAAGAAATTGATTGAAATATATAGACTACCGGTATATATAAAAGGTATGGATTTTTTTGGACAACCCACTCCTTGCTGGCTACTGTCAGCGTTGAGCGAGTTTAAGAATGTGTTGTCTAAGGATGTTATTGCATTAGGTCATTGTTTGCAATTTCTCAATGCCAACCACTCGAGAATGACATGAATGCAATCATTGTTTTGCATATATTAGCATTGATGGTACTGTTACCATGAAGAAGAAGAGAAGAAATAAAAACTAAACAGCAATTAATAATAAGAAAATAAAACAGAATAGAATAAATTAATTAAATAAGCAATAAAACAATGAATCAAGAAGCTAACCCCCCTCCTAAATAAATGAATAATTTGAATTAAGATAAATACATTTATTTCCTTCTGACTACTATTTATTACCTGACGCAATATTGACAGCATTACGGGTGTTGCAGGTTTCCTCCTGCCCTGAACTGACAAGCCGTGATATGTGAAAGAATCTTGAAAGCGGCTCTAAACCCCAATCCAAAAACAACCCCCCAAAAACAGACTATTTATTACTGTTTCATCAGATTCAATGCAGACTTGAAGCTTGACATTAGGTCTTTTAAATACATACTTCTAATGACAGATTCTCTTCCACTTCACTAACTACCTGTGACACACGGCCTGTACTTGTCTGTCACAGAACATCGCCCAGTACGAGACCATCATGCGTGTGCTGGAGGAGGAGAAGGACTACTACAAAAAGGAATACGAGGCCCTCAAGTGTCTGCGGCGGTCCGCCACGCCCATCCGCTCCACCCCCACCCGAGGCATCATGGAGGAAGCTGAGATCGCACGCCTCACCCGTGAGAGAGACGAGCTCAAGGGGCTGCTGGACAAATTCGAGCGACACATGGCCGAGGTGTGTAGATGACCGACCCTTTCCAGCGAAGTCTGTGATCGTGTAATGTTCAGAGATTTTGGGGGGGCATCCTACCAAAGTCTGGAGATTGTGTATTAGCTAATCTTATCCATCGTAATAATCCTAGGAGAAATGAAATAAATTTGTAGTTGTTTACTGTAATACTCAACACGGAATGCTGCGCTAAAGCTGTTCTAAACCCATATTTAAACCAAAGTCAAAAACAAAAATGTTTGCACTACAATTGATGTTTGAAAAATGCAACTGGAAATTAAATGGAATATAGGAAAAGTTGCTGAACACTGGATGACTATTAGTACATTATTGTTATTATAACAATAATTATAATAATGATAATAATCAAGTTAATAATAACAGTAATGATTGTAATAATGATAAAAATAATGATCTTAATAATAATGATCATAATAATAATGATCATAATAATAATAATGATAATACTGTAATATAAGTGAAATAGCCTTGAAAGCTGCTATAAACCCCAATTAAATAAAAAAAATAAAAAATTAAAAAAATAATGATAATAATGATATTAATAATGATATTTATTATAATCCCTCCAGATCCAGGCAAACGTGAAGGTACTGACATCGGAGCGTGACAAGCTGAACAACATGTACGAGGAGACACGAGACGAGCTGATGCGCGTGCGCCGAGACCTCGTGGCATCGCCCAAGTCTCCAAAGACATCGCTTGCTGCCCAGGCCGTTTTGCGGAGAGTGGAGAACGAGAGAGACGACGTCATCGCAGACCTCCGACGTCTCACCACGGAGAGAGACAGTCTACGGGAACGTCTCAAGGTAAGGGGGGTAACTGTCGATAGAGTGGAGTAGATTGGATAGAGGCATGATGGTTATTCAGGCCAGTGTTTCATGAAAGGGTTGTAGTGTAGTCATTAGTCATTTACATTGTTTTCTGCTATAGTCTCATGGTAAAAGTGTGGGGTGGGGGGGCTATTGATAGAGCGAAGTAGATAAGATAGCAACATGATGGTTATTCAAGCTCTGAGATTATGAAACTATTTTTTGAGTTCGATCTCATGCTCAAATCAAAATTTAATTTTTATTTTATGATGACCAGCCCCCAAGATTACGAAACATTTTCGAGTGCGAACTCATGCTCATCTCAAGGTTTTCTTCACAAATCACTATATGAAATTTGATCTTGAGCATTAAATTGCACTCAAAAAGTTGTAATCTCAAGGCCTGTTTTGATTTAATGTTTGTGATTTTTCTTTGAATACTTGATCAATATATTGATATCATGCAGTTTAGTTCGTTTTGTCATTAGTTTTCCTGCAACTCATTTCAGATTGCAACAGAGACATCTTTGTCAGACCGAGCTCGGCTGGAACAGAGGATAGAAGACCTGGAGTGCACGTTACATACAGTAAGCAACAACACTTTCTATTTCGATACCTAACAAACATTCTCACTGGACTAGACCGTTGCTTTTCCATTTTATTTTACCATTATGACTGGAATTGCTAGACATGTGTATTGAATGGATATAGGCCAATGGATATATGTCGTGAATCAAATTAAAAGTTTTAACCACAATTTGCCATAATATTCTAGAGTAATTAAAATGGCGAAATAATTGTTTTCCAGGTGGATGCTGAGAGGAATGAGTTGACCGTGAGAGTGAATGTGGTGAAGGATGAGGTCAAGATGCTAGAGGAACAGGTCAAGGACATGAGCTTGAGGCTGAGCGAGGCCACTGACGACAGTACCAAGTACAAAGCTGCTGCCAGTCAGTTGAAGTGAGTCATTGTGTCAGGACTCTTAGTGGCGGAGTTGTAGTTTAGTCTTATGAGTCGCTGTGCTTATGAGTCGCTGTATCATTGGTACAGGACACTATTGTCCATCTGGGTTGAAATATCACTCATTCGCAACTCTTAAAAAACAATACATTTGAGGATAAATATCGTCACAGTATGGGTGAAAGATTCCCGCTGTGACTTAAAACAATCTCACTCTCTCTCTCACTTGATGATAAACACTCGAAATCATGTGTTCATTCAACAAGGCAAGCGTTCTGCCGCTCGCATTGTTTTGCAGGTATTGAATAATTTGTTTATTTTTCTAGAGGCTTTCATGACTGTTCTCCAATGTTTGTAAGCATTCGTGAAGTATTGAACGTACCCCCTGATTGATAAAAAGAATTCATGCCTCAACTTTTCTGGTCCCTTTAAAACTGCCATGCAACATTGTTACGGCATCTGAACAATGCTGTATTCTTTTCCTAATATGTTTATTTCTCGTGTATTGGTGAAATATTCCCGCTGTGACATAATCAGGCATAGAAATTCACACTAGTCCGCTACCCTGGCTATTTCTCCCAATGCTGAAGGTATACTAAGGGCTAGTAGAAATTCATGTTTTTTGTAAACATTTGTTATTTGTGTCACTATTCGGGCTAGTAAGTTTTAAAGGTTTATATCACTGCGTAAAGCATTAACCCTCTCCCTGCTGGATTAGGCACAGGCACAGCCCTTTAAGGACATCTCCGGTTGCCTCCAGCACAGAGAGAGTTAATTCAATCAATTACATTCATCTAACTGTATCGCTTGTACTCCGTGTAGAATGCTGGTGGAGGAAACCGAGAAATCCCTGGAGGAAACGCAACGCCGGTTGAACCGCCGTGAGAGCGAGCTCCAGGCACAGGAGGAAAGGGCAGTAACTCTGGAAGACCGCATGGTGGAGGTGACCCGGGCCCTGCAGGTGACGAGGGACGAGTGCACTCACCTGCGCAGCACCATCAGTTCCATGGACCGCGAGAAGGACTCCTTGCAGCTCACCGTGGACGAGAAGACTGAGAAGCAGGCTCAACTGAACAACGAACTCCACGACAGGGTTGGTACCTGTTTTTTGTTTTTTTTAAATTTGGGTTTAGAGTCGCTTTCAAGAATCTTTGTAGCCCGGCTCCCCTCTGCCGATCAACTCCAAACTCCAACTTCACATTTTGTAAGCTTTACTTCTCCATAGTAGCATGTACAGGCATGCACAGAAAGGCGG
>JAUTBT010050522.1:1540-15944 GCA_032361225.1 Lepetodrilus schrolli | reverse complement strand
GCTGAAGCAATTAAAGACCAGTCACAACAAATTGATGGAAGCGTTGCAGAATTCACAAGAACATATCAACAACTTAGAGAACGAGTTGGAGAGTTTGCGTCAGCAATTAAACGATGCGTTAGAAAAGTTGTAGATAAGATTCTGCAGAAAGAAGAACAAAGTATATCAAGAGATAGGGGCATGTCAAGATAGTTGTTTGGCAGCGACCAAGCAAAGTACGTGTTTTTAGGGGTTACTAGGGCTTGGACAACTTTTTTTAAAGGCTTATTTTAGCTTGTGTGACTTGTTTTTTTTAAGGTACTCTAGGATAGTGAGCGTCAGGTGTGAGAGTGTTTATTTACAATCTTTTACCATGTTGTATATTTCGTCTATGTATTTGTCTGTTTCGTCTATATGTATGATGAAATCTTTCCCCAAAATAATAATTACATTTGCTTGTCTTGAAAATTCTTTTGCTACTTCTTGGTACGCCCCTTTTTTATTCATTTCTACTTCTTGATTCTTAAATCTAAAAATATCCAAATTTTTAGATTCAATTTTGGAGAATAGAGGCATCATTTCCCTCCATCTATCAATATATAAACCCTTATCTTTTTGTGGATAGTTTTCTTTAAAATAAATATTAATATTGTGCCTCAAAAAAAGATTATCATTCGAAATCCAATCTTTTCCTTTAGACTCTAGATGTGTAAAATTAAAGTTATAGGGAGGTGTTAATTCTTTAAATTTGTATCTGTTAGGTATCTCTAAATCACATGAACCTACATGAATTTTAAATGAGTTATTGGAAAACAATACACTAACAGAGAATATTAAGAATATGAGTATTTTTTTCATTTGTAGTCCTCTTTTATTTTCCAAAATTCAACATCCCCATCTTTGTATTGTTATTTACAATCTTCTATCATCGTGTAGATTTCATCTATGTGTTTGTCTGTTTCATCGACGTAAATAGCAAAGTTTTTATTTAAAATAAGATATATATTTGTAGTTTCATAGTGTATATCTCTTTCATTCTTTACACTGACTATAGGTTTAAATCGATAAATCTCTAAAGTGCCATATTGTTTATATGAAATTTGCTTTCTGTTTTTAGCTAATGCCTTTAAAAGTTTTTGTTTGTTTTTTTTCTTAAAATTTGCTTCATGATGTATATTTATATTGTGAGATAATATGAAGTTTATACCCATTAGTTCCTCCAAAGAATTATCCTCCAAGTGAGAAAAAGTAAAATTATATGGTGGTGTGAAACTTTTCAAGATATACCTTTTTGGTATATTTAAATCACAGGAACTTATATGGATTTTAAATGAGTTATTGGAAAATAATACGCTAACAGAAAATATTAAGAGTATGAGTATTTTTTTCATTTGTAGTCCTCTTTTATTTTCCAAAATTCAACATCTGCATCTTTATATCGTATTTCTATCCCTACACCTCTTTCTTTCTTGGAATTGTAAACTATTTTTATGCCTATTCCCACCCATCCAGATAGTTTTTTTGGTACTTTTTGTACCATTTCTTTGAGGTGCTGTATTGACATATGTATATTGCAGTTATGGATAAAATATTTAATATTTTCGATGTAGATTGATTTCTTTATAGTATTGCTTTCATTGAACTCTTCAAAGAACTCTTTATCGCTCATTTTTAACACTCTATCAATTTCTATCAATCCTGCAAAAGCACTAGTCTTATCACAATGTTCTAGTTTAGTAAGAACCCTTTTTAAGACAATCGTTCTCTTCTCTCCACCTTCAACAGTTTTAACAATTACACCACTCATACTACACACCTTCCATTCTATCTAAGGCATCAAATCCTACATATATTTTATATATATCTTCTTTATCTCCAGAGTCCATATTTTTTATGTTTCCGCTACCATCTGTAATTCCTGAAGCTATAACGTTTTCATTGTCATCTTCTATACAATATGGGCAATCAGCCAAGGTACTTCCTTGTGCATCTTTCAGAGATATATCACTAGTGAATAAAAATTTAGCTAACAGTTCTGCTATACCTTCATCCAACCCACCCACAACACTAGCCATACCCTCATCTAACATCAAAGCACTATCCCCACCAATGATAGTACCACCATGAGAGGTTTTAGACCCTAAAAATGCTACAAGTTGACCATTAGCCATCATTACAGGTGCACCCTCAATAATAGTCGCACCACATCCTACTTTATCTCCTACACATGCCGTAGGTTTACCATTTACCGTGAGTGAACCAGTACCACTAACTATAGGAGTAGTACCATGCCCTTTGATGGGGCAAGAGTGCATGTCTCCAACTGTTGCTGCAGGTTTCATTTTTTATCCTTTTTCCGTTTCTTTTTTGACTTCTTTTTCTTTTCTTTTACGTCGATTATATCTTCATCGATATTTACTGGAGCTTTTAACTGGAGGTGTTTTAGTTCTGCGATATAGGAGAGATATACTCCCTCACTTTTCTTATTGCACTTGGCTAATTGTTTGGTTAGGCGTTTGATTTCTTTGTCTTTAACTTGAATTTGTCTCTGTAAACGTTCAACTATTTTAAACACCTCTTTAAACCCACTTTCAACGTTAGGGTTTAAAGTGGGTTTAATGCTTTGTTCATCGACTAGAACGTATTTAACTCCATTCTCTTCAACCCAGTTTAAACTACCACGTTTAATACGTTGATAAACAGATTGAACGGACGTTTTAAACTCTATAGCATACTCACTAACTGTTAGTTTCATTTGCAATCCTCAAACATTCCATCTCTATTCGCTTCCCATTGCTTGAGATATTTTGAGACAGTCTTTTCGTTTACTCCAGTAGCTTCAACTATTTTCTTAATATGCCACGCTCCATTCACTTTTTTATAATCATCAGCATACAAACCAGTCACAGCATTAATCACAGTTTTACGAGCCTTTTCAGCCTTAGCCTTGGCATTACTTCTAGCCCTCTCTTGTCTTGTCATAAGTATCTCCTCTTCTGTTTTTGATGACCTCTTTAATATGTGGTACGTCCAACCTCTACCCTCGTACCAATTCCAAATGTTCCTACACTTAGCTTTAGCCGTTGATTTGTCTTTCCATTCGTAAAACTCCAAAGCATGGTCAAGCAAAAGAGTAAACTCCACGTAGTTGCTCTCTCCACCATTGTTCTTAATACTATACTCAATCCAAAGCTTTAACTCCCAAAAAGTATTGTCATCTTTGTTCTCATAGCCCTTTAAACGTGGTACATACTTCTTAGTCATACTCTTTAGACTATTAAAGGCTCTAAGCTTGTAGATATAATCATGCTGTTTATCCTCTTCACTAGGAGGGTGCTTTAAACGCTCTTTAATGGGTAGAGTAAGACTAAACCTTGCAATAATGTCATTAAGGTACGCATAGCCCCTTTGCGTACCAAAGTGACCATCTATGAGGTAGGCCATACAGTAACTATCAACAGATTTTCCAAGAAGTGTATCAAACCTATAAAAATAATTAGGTGTAGGAAGATTAGCATCAATCCACTCAGTACCGTTACCTTTTAGGCTAAAATGTAGCCAAAAGGGTTTGGAAAGGTTGATTTTTAGGGCTTTTTGTGCTATAATTTACTCCTTAGATTAAGAGCTAGGTGTGCAAACCTATGATGCTCTTTTTCGTCTTCTAATATTTAATTCACAAATCATACCTAAAAATCAGTATATCTGTCAAGTGTTTTACTACTTTTGAAAAACCGTAAAACAACATGTAATAAGGGGTACTCTCAACTTTATATGAAATCGCCCCTTTTGGGGTGTTTCCTTTTGGGCTCTCTGCAAGAGTCTAGCGAAGCGAAAAAATCTAATCACACTCTCTCTAACCTTGACTTACTCTAGCACTTTAAATCTCAACTCTAAGGACGGCGAAGAATGAGCGTTCACACAACCGATAGGGCGTGAGCTTTTGTTGAGGGTCTGTGTGCGTCAGTCACAGTCAAAACTGTGGCAGACTTGACACCCACACCTAAACAAGCTATACTAAAAAATCACTCTAACATAAGAAGCAAGGCGACCTAACTAATACCAACTACGTTGCCATCAGTCAGGACATTACGGTTGCACCTACATTCCCCTTGCAAGAGCTTTGCCCTTAACCCACCACTTTAAAAAGTGGACAAACTTTAGACTATGGAGACACTTTTGAAAAATAAAAATAGACAAATTGCAGTAAGTTTTTCGCATGAGGATTTTGCAAAGCTGTCCACAATGGCAGACACACAAAATATCACAAAGGCCCAACTCATACGTAATCATATTAACGTCGATTTTGATAAAAAAAGAGAACCCAAAATAAAAAGACTTCATAAAGTCACAGACCCCGCACTTTTGTACGAATTAAACAAGCTGGGAAATAACCTAAACCAAATTGCAAAACATCTTAATTCAGGCGAAAATAAATTGGACTTTCAAATGCTCTCTGCACTCATAAGCATAGAAGCAAAAATGAAAGCACTCTTATGACGGTAAATATACGAAATTCATCAAGTGGAAGTGGTTGGGGTAAGTACGTCCTCAAAGGTGGAAGCCGTGAGGAAGCAACCATTATTCATGGCAATGCCATCTTAGGAGATGAGATATGTAAAAGTATCAAATATAAAAGTGGTAACGCTGTCACGCTTGTCCTCTCCTTCGCAAAAGAAGACATGGAAAAGCTAAGTATCTCAGAGACCAGGGAAGTTACCTTAGAGTTCATGCATGAGTTCATGCATGGCTTTAACAAAGATGAGTACCACATGGACGTGGTAGAACATAATGACACCGACCACCTACATTACCATGTACGTGTACCTAAACTAAACCTCTTAACACATACCCAATTAAAGCTCTACTACCACAAAGCAGACTTAGGCTTCAAAAAAGCCGTCATTGCCAAAATAGCAGATACGCATGGTTTAGTTACAGGAGTAGAGTTAAAAAGGACTGTACCCAATCCTCATGCCAAGATACAACGTATTCAGGACTGGAGAGAGAAACATAAACAAGAACCTTTTGTATTGACCCAAAAAAAAGGACGTTCCCAAGCTGAGGAAGATATCACTAAATATGTGAAAGATGCCATTACATCTGAACTCATAACAAGCCTTGATGATGTACGTCAAGCCTTACAAGAGCTTGACTTTGACATCTCCAATGAAGGCTATGACAAAGGTAAGGAGTTCCATTACCTTACCGTAGAAAATGAAAGTGGAAAACTAAGACTAAAAGGAGATATATATGGAGCAGAATTTTACGAAGATAGCCGAGAAAGTCAAACAAAGAAGCTTAGCAGTAATCAAAGCACTAGAGGAAGAGAGCAAGAGCCTAAGCCTAGTAGAACAGACATTGAACAAACGCTATCAAGAGAGCGTAACAAACGTCTTAAATTCATTAACAAACAGTATGGAGGAGCAAGAGAACGAGCGTATCAAACACAAGCTAAACGAGAGCTTGACTTTGATGGACGAGATAATATCAGCATCGATAGCAAACAACGAAAAGCACCTCATACAGATGAAGCAGAACGTCAAGCACTCCACGCAAGAAGTGAGCGAGAGTTTCAAGATGCTCTCAGAGCAGAGTCAAGTACTCACGAAGATAAAAGCGAAGCAATGGATAATCCCAACGGTCATGGGCTTGTCGATAGTCACAGCTCTAGCATTGGGAACGTGGGGAACCACCAAGTACCTAGACACCCAACTCCAAACATTGGTAGAGATACACCAAGACATCGAAGCACAGAAGAAACAAATCAAGTGGGGGAGTACCTACAACAACGCAATAGTACTAAAGCCAAACACCATAGCAACGATAGGCACAACAGAGGACGGAAAGAAAGCCGTCTTTTTCAAAGTAGAGGAATAGACCATGACAGCATTAGAAGCGAAATTAGAAGAGAGCTTGGAGATACAACGAGAAATGTTTGTGGAGGAGTTGAAGAGTATTACACAAACCTATCAGAGCAATTTATCAGGCTTGACAAAGCAGTCAAACAGCGTGATGACAGAGCAGAAGAACATCATCACAAAGCAACACGAAGCACTGGAGAAGTACGAGAGCATATCAACGAATTGGCAAATCAGCATCGAAGAGGAACAGCTGAAGCAATTAAAGACCAGTCACAACAAATTGATGGAAGCGTTGCAGAATTCACAAGAACATATCAACAACTTAGGGAACGAGTTGGAGAGTTTGCGTCAGCAATTAAACGATGCGTTAGAAAAGTTGTAGACAAGGTTCTGCAGAAAGAAGAACAAAGTATCTCAAGGGATAGGGGAATGTCAAGATAGTTGTTTGGCAGCGACCAAGTAAAGTACTGTTTTTAGGGGTTACTAGGGCTTGGACAACTTTTTTAAAGGTTTATTTTAGCTTGTGTGGCTTGTTTTTTTTAAGGTACTCTAGCATATTGAGCGTCAGGTGTGAGGGGTAGATTATTTTATTCCCGATGCAATAAGTCTTTTTCTTAGTGGTTCCCATCGTGTTCTTATTTTTCTTTTGTAGTAGGGGGCTAATAGCTTAATAAGTATTGTATGTTTTTTATTTTTTTCAATATTCTCAAGAATTCTTTCTTTATCGTGAAGAACTTCTTCCCCAAATATATCATCAATGTGTTCATGATAACTTGGAGCTAAATAATTAACTAATATTCGTTCTATAAACTCTAAGGTAAAACCTTTGGAAGCTTCTATTATAAATTCATAATCGTGTTCCTTAGGTACATCAGAAAGAAATATTCTAGCTAATTTTATGTACAAAAGTTCTTCTTTTGTTAATTTGTCATCCATCAAGTGTGAGAGTTTATTTTCCATACTTCTATTATTTCTTCATGGTCTTTTTCGTCAAATGTTTTTTTAAAATTGTTTAATGAAAAATCAGATAAATTATTTTCTAAAGATTTTAATACTTTGTCTATAAAAAATGTTTTTGAGGGGACAAGAATAGGTTTTTCATTACAGGATTTAAACTCCCATAATTCTATTGACCCAAAAGCATTATCATGATGAAAATTAATAGCTACCAAATCAGTAAGTTTTATTTTTTGAATCTGAAAGAAGCTAAAATATTGTATTTCATGGTTTTTAAATCGTACATATGCAAAAGCCCATGAACTGTAAGCAAACCAAATTATACCTATTAAGATTATTACTATTGTAAAAAATAACACTTAACTATCTCCTTATTGTATATTCCATTTCGTACACTCTTCATATTCCTCATCGAGCATATCATTGGCTTCAGATGCGAGAATTCCTCCACTGATAGACCCTGCAAGAATTAATGCAATTGCACATACTTGATTACTGGGATACAAATAGCTATGTTGGTAAATAATATAACAACGTAAATTATCTTATTTAATCCCCGATGCGATAAGTCTTCTTTTTAATGGCTCCCATCGTGCTTTTATCTTTCTTCTGTAATAAGGAGTTAGTATATTAGTTAGCAATATATGTTTTTTGTTTTTTTTAACATTACTTAGAACTTTTTCTCTATTATGCAAAACCTCTTCCCCAAATATATCACCAATATGTTCATGATAACTGGGTGCTAAATATTTAACTAATATTTTTTCTATATATTCCAAACTAAAGCCTTGTGAAACTTCTATTATAAAATCATAATCGTATTCCTTGGGTTCATCAGAAAGAAATATTCTAGATAATTGTATATATAAATTTTCTTCTTTTGTTAAGTCATCATCCATTTGCTAAATTCCTCATACTCTTCATCGAGTGTATCGTTTATTTCAGACCCTAAAAATCCTCCAATTAAACCTCCTGTCAAAATTATGGCAACAAAGCAGATTGGGGCACCTGGACCACATACAGAACTTGCTAAAGCACTCCCTATTATACCTCCTGCGACTCCTCCTCCTATGGCTACTCCTTGCCGTATAGTTTCTTTTGGTCTATTGTCTGATTCTATAATTGTATACACTGCTACTGTCGCTGTAACAAGTATAGTAACTTTTGCAAGTATATTTAGTTTTTTCATATCACTCGAAACATTTACTTTAGCACGAGAGCTACTTTCTATTATAGCATAGTGTATTTTTTGTTTTTGAAGAGGAGTTAACTTTGTATAATCATTTTTAAAAAGGCGAATAGAATACTTATTTAGCAAATCTTTATATTTTAATCCTGTAGATTTTATTTTAATGGTCGAAGCCCTACCTTGCGCTGAAGTAATTATTCTCATCTCTTCCATAATTTGATTTCTCATTTGACTCACAAGTTCGGATGCTTGATATACAGGTATTTTTTTATTGAGTACTTCTTGGGCGATTTCTTTACCAACTCTTTTGATATTTTTTTGATATAAAACTCTAACATTTGCATCACTTATAATATCTTTTGAAAACTTAAGAGCAATACCTTCAAAATTCTCTATTTGCCGTAACAAGATTTGAGGATCGTCTATGCGATGTTCTATTTTTGGTGACCACATACTAATTCCCTTCTATGGTAGATAGAAACAGTTCTGATATTGACTCATCACTTTGTTTTGCATTAAATTCTTTTAGTTCTATATTCGTACAACTTTTTGCCTCTACATCTGTAAAATGGATAGTGTTACCTTTATTAAATTCAGCAGTACGTTGAGTGCCATCATTGAAACTAAAAAGACACTCCATGCCTTCATAGTTATAGTCACTTTCAACTTTAAATGCATACCAGTTTTTAACATCTTTTAATATTTCTGAAATGCTATCCAACTCACCTACCATTTGATCCATACCCTCATCCAACATCAAGGCACTGTCACCACTAACAATAGTTCCACCATGAGAAGTTTTAGACCCTAAAAAGGCTACAAGTTGTCCACCTGCCATGGCTACAGGTGCACCCTCTATGATAGTTGCTCCACATCCTACCGTGTCGCCAACACAAGCGGTAGGTTTTCCATTGACAGTAAGTAAACCACTTCCACTGACAATGGTACTTGGACTATGCCCATGTACGGGGCATACATGTTTATCTCCAACTGTTGCTGCAGGCTTCATTTTTTATCCTTTTTCCGTTTCTTTTTTGACTTCTTTTTTTTCTCTTTGACATCGATTATATCTTCATCGATATTTACTGGAGCTTTTAACTGGAGTTGTTTTAGTTCTGCAATGTAGCTCAAATATACCTTTTCGCTCTTCTTGTTACACTTGGCTAGTTGCTTGGTTAGGCGTTTGATTTCTTTCTGTTGAGTTTTAACTAGGGTTAAAAGTTTGTTTGAACCATTTTTAACCTTTTGTTTAACAGGGTTTAATCCTTCTTTTTCATCGACTATAACGTAAGTTATGTTATTTTCTTTAACCGTAGTTATAACCCCACGTTTAACCTTTTTATAAACCGTTTGAACCGAAACGTTTAACCTCTTTGCATACTCACTAACTGTTAATTTCATAACTTCCAACCCTCTTTACGTGACACTTCTTTGTACCCTTTTTCGTTTAAATAAGACCTAACAGTTACTCTATCACTTTTTGCACGTCTTGCTAAATCAGAAACAGTAATCTTAATATCGAAACTTTGCATTTGAGAGATAGTAGCTTGTATTTTTATGTAAGCATCATGTTTTCGTTTTAGCCCACCTTTCTTACCATTCCTACTAGCTATCTTGCTTCTCTCTTCTGGTGTAGTCTTTGCCATATAGTTACTCCTCATGTATGTGTTCTCAATGAATTTGTCAATCGATGAGATAATCCCATCAACCTCTTTGCTTTCTAATCCCTTTTTGAAAGCTTGATTTAACACATACGCCCTATGTGCTAAATCAAACTCTGTATAGGTTCCTGCCTTGGCTTCATCATACGCCCAATACCTAAGTCTATCAAAAAGAGCAGTATTGCGTCCATCTCCCTCTTGCATCGAGGAGAAATCAAGACTTTCATCTCGAGTGCTGCCAAAAAGTGTTTGGTGTTTCTCCCTTTTTGGAAAGACCTTGTCAAACCATTCTGTAGGAGGCGTTTCTAGGTGCCTAAAATCTTTTAGGCTTACCCTGCTATCAGAATACCTGCTTTCGTGCTTTAAGGGGTTCCTAAAGACCCTGTTGAACCCAATAGCATTTGTATCGGCACCAAGAGCATAGACAATCTTGTGTAAAACATCTTTGGCATAGGTAAGATGTCTGTTTCGGTACCTGTTGCTACTACAGGTAAAAATAGGTTTCTCCAGTACCCACATAAACTGCACCCCTCTATCCGTCCATATCGTCCATGTAGGTTGTGGCAGATTACAATCCAACCACACAGCACCGTCACGGTGTGCATCTATATCCACACAAATGATGTTTATACGGTCTTTTGAGTTGTACTGAATGTATTTGTATGCGTTAAGGGCATAAAAGCTCTTAGAGGTGACGTAGCCCCCCTCTTTGGTTGCAGAGCCTAAAACCTCTTTTGGGAAGAGATTTAAAAAGTTTCTAAAGTTAGGTGTGTATAATTCCATCAGAGCAGAAGCCATAGGACGGCAATCCTATAATTGGCTTCTGTAGCCTTTCATAAATTTTTACTCCCACATTTTACAGCAATGCGAAAATCAATTAAGAAAATTGTACCCTTTTTATCCTTTAGCTTTCCTACCAGTTTAGTGGTAGGTGAACTATATCAGGTATATACTGACCCTCTTGGGTCGGTGTGTGCCTAGATGTTTACATCGTTCACACTTTGATATAGCTAACCAAGCTCACTACCCAATTAGTCGGTACATTCTAGCGATAGCGAATGTGGCACACAAACGATAGTGCGTGAGGAGTTGCAGTAAAACTCTTGACACACACTCAAAACTTTGTACACTACAAAACTATAAGAGAGCGAGTCTACTTAAGTATATACCTATCGGCATAAACTTAAAGACTCGTAAGAGGGCGTTGCCCCCTTAACCCCGACAAACTTTTTCTGCGAAAGTTTGAACAAAAATGCTCGAGTGTGTGCATGGAATTTTATTTGAGATAATTGTGTAATTTATATATATGTCTATATTTTTGATATATATGAGCTCCCCATACGTTGCGTCAAATACCTTTATGCTGTTTATTTGTTTTTCCATTTTTCAATAAAGCTATTCTTTCTTTGTAGTAGAGTTTATAATATTCTGCTCTATTCTCTGAAGTAGTGTTCTCTCCAAAATTTACAAAAAAAGGTAATTCTAGTCCTTGATGTTTTTTTCTTTTTTTATGTGCCATAGTTTCTCCTATTCTTTAAAATGTTTTTTGATTAGATCTACTTAGACCAGGTACTTAAATATTATTTTATCTTTTTTACACTCACACCTGACGCTCATTATGCTAGAGACATCTAAAAAAGCCCTAAAAATCGGCATTCTTGAACTTGTAAAATCTTTTTTTTGCATCGTGTCGATAGACATTGGGCGTTAGGTATGGGAGTGATTTATTTCACAGTATTATTTTTCATTCTTTTATTTGAAAAATATGAAAAAGCTTTCTCAAAAGGCACATTTGGATTTTCAACTTTATTGTAAGATACAAGTGTGCAAGTATATGGGTCATATGGGTCTGCTTTGTTATGTTTTAATTTAAGTTCACAGACTATATTCTGGTTATATTTTCCACGATAAAATGCTTCAATAGCATATTTTTCTTCTGCGGGGGAGTAGGTAATATTCATAAGCTCTGCATTTTTCAAGCAAAAATGCTGGCTATCTATAGACACTTCATGGTGTATCACACTACAATAGTCTCTAATATACCCACGCTCTATCATGGTCTCTGCACTTTCTTGAGTACCTGATATGGAAAGATACACACCATAATTTTTAATTATTGGTAAAGCATAAAAATTAAATACAAAAAGAAATGTGAGTGAGCCAACAATAAGTTTCAAGTAGAACTTTAAAGATTTCATTTTTTTATCCCAAATATGTAGAAATAATAATCTTTTGCATAGTCAACAGGCATTTGACCATATGACACATCTTTTATTGGGTCTTTACCTTTTTTGTACGCTTCTGATGCCTTATGCCACCTTGTTCTATTTTTACGATTAGTATCGTGGTTAATATTCTGACCCCCTGCCCATATGGCTGCATTGTGTATCTTTCCCTCTATATTTGATTCTTTTGCATCCATATTCCAACTAAAGAGGTCGCTCTCATAAACAAGTACACCTTCCACAAAATAACGACCATCTTCACACACGGTTATTTTACCATGTTGTATGGTTGCAGACACTGCACCAAATGGCATAGCTTTTGACATTTTTTGGTCTATCCAACTAGAGTTAAAAGCATGTCTTCTAATGCCATCTTCTTCATCCTCATCTAGCCACTTGAAAGACATAGGCTTACCTTTCTGCTTTAGAGCATCATCATAAACTTGATGCATACCCCCTATTGGATTATCTTTTGTCACACCTTTATCACTCATACTGTCATTAATCTGTTTTCCAATATCAATAGCTTCTTCCATCTCAAATATTTGAGGGTCTGCTACATAGGGGTCTGGGTCTTTGCTATAGTTGAATTTATCTTGAACACCATCTTGAGTTTGTATTTTAGAGGGGGTATGTTTATTGGCTACCCACTTGAAATAACTATCTTTTTCACTAGGGTGTTTCTTTGCATCATTTTGCTTAATGGCTTCAAGAAATCTCTCTAAACACGTAGTACCTATACGTAACCAATTATTCTCACAAGGAACATCTAGCCTTTGGTCATTCATCTCTATTTTTACA
Source organism: Lepetodrilus schrolli (assembly GCA_032361225.1). Classification (NCBI taxonomy): domain Eukaryota; kingdom Metazoa; phylum Mollusca; class Gastropoda; order Lepetellida; family Lepetodrilidae; genus Lepetodrilus; species Lepetodrilus schrolli. Next base: position 3,271 of record JAUTBT010050522.1, on the reverse strand, counting down.
GTGATTTTGTTTACATCCTCTTCTTTGAGACTACCCAATAGGCTTTTGATGTTGAACCTAGAGATAGCACTACAGCTTTTCTTTTCAAGTGTTCCTTGTTGAGTAACTTCTTTCAGTACTTCACCGTTGTGTCCTATAAATAAAAGTGTAAAAGGTATCTCTAGCTTACCCTCATACATTCCCATAACTGTAGCTCTTGCTTGTTCGTTTTTAGTGACATCTTTCCACTTAATGGTTAAGTGTGTAAGATAGCCTTTGTCTAGGTATATTTTTCTATTTTGTGAGAGTATAGGTTTAGCCATTCTTTTTCCTCTTTTTCTTTGACAAACTTCATAGTGATATAGTATCTTTTTTAGACTTTGGCAGCACTAACTATTTAAACTCCTCAAATAGTCCGTCTTTGTTTGCCTCATACTGTTTAACGTATTTTGATACAGTATCTCTATCAAGCCCAATAGCTTCACTAATTTTCCCAATATGCCAAGCTCCAGACTTCTTTTTATACTCATCTGCATATAGTCCTGTAATGGCATTAATAACAGCCTTACGAGCTTTCTCAGCCTTAGCCTTAGCGTTACTTCTTGCCCTCTCTTGTCGTGTCATAAGTATCTCCTCTTCTGTTTTTGATGATTTTTTCAAGATGTGGTACGTCCACCCTCTAGCTTCGTACCAGTTCCAAATATTTCTACACTTAGCCTTAGCCGTTGAGTTGTCTTTCCATTCGTAGAACTCTAAGGCATGGTCTAAAAGGAGTGTGAACTCCACATAGTTACCCTCTCCACCATTGTTCTGTATGCCATATTCAATCCAAAGCTTTAGCTCCCAAAATGTGTTGTCGTCCTTGTTCTCATGCCCTTGCAACCTAGGTACAAACTTTTTAGTCATACTCTTTAGGTTCTGAAAGGCTTTGAGCCTGTAGATGTAATCGTGTTGTTTATCTTCTTCTTTTGGAGGGTGCTTTAAACGCTCTTTGATTGGTAGGGTAAGGCTAAACCTTGCAATGATGTCATTTAGGTATTTATAGCCCCTTTGTGTGCCAAAGTGACCGTCTAGCAGATAGGCTATGCAGTAGCTATCTACCGACTTTCCTACAAGGGTATCAAATCGGTAGAAGTAATTAGGGGTAGGGAGATTGGCATCAATCCATTCTGTGCCGTCACCTTTTAGGACAAAGTGCAACCAAAAAGGCTTATATGGCTTGATGTTTTGGGTTAGATGTGCTATAATTCACTCCTCAAATGAAGCACTAGAACGCCAATTCTATGATGTGCTTTGTTGGCTTTTAATAAATCAACTCCCACATACTAACTAAAAATACCGATAACTGTCAAGTGTTTTCCTTATTTTGAAAATGCCGAAAACAACACCTAATAAGGGGTACTCTCTATTTTTGCTAAACCCGTCCTACTCTGTGGGGCGTTTCCTTTAGCTCCACGCAGTGGTCTAGTGAAGCGAAAAAAGCTAGATGTTTACATTGCCTACACTCCAATACTCATAACCAAGCTCACCACCTAATTACTAGGTACATTCTAGCGATAGCGAATGTGGCACACAAACGATAGTACGTGAGGAACTGTAGCAAAACTCTTGGCACACACCGACCCAAAACTTAGTACACTACAAAACTATAAGAGCAAAACTATAAGAGCGAGTTTACTTAAGTATATACCTATCGGCATAAACTTAAAGACTCGTAAGAGGGCGTTGCCCCCTTAACCCCGACAAACTTTT
>JAUTBT010050511.1:4701-15944 GCA_032361225.1 Lepetodrilus schrolli | reverse complement strand
CACATCTAGTTTCCGATCGTAATTGTCATTTTGTTTACTATTTCCATATAGTAGCATCTATAAATAGTAGTCACACAAAATCAGAGCTCCATAATTGGCATAGTTATTAGTCAGGCAAAGTAGCATGATACACGAAATATCTGTATACTTGCTTGTTCTCATAATAATAAATACTATGTTATTTTACATGTTTGCACATAATATATGGCAACATTTTGAATATTTTTTTAGGATAAAAACGGCGAAAACAGTGTAAATAATGTGTATATTCAACTTTCCATTGGATGATAAATGTACATATGCACCAACCTAGTATGTGTAATATGGAAGATATAAACTGTTGCTATTACACCAACATATATTGCGTAATACAACCAATATTAACTATACCATTACACCGACATGATATGTGCAGCAAGAAACACAATATACAATACATTCAAACTATGCCTATTTACAGAATTAAAAGCATTGGATTTATGTTAACTATGAGCGTAAGGCACACATAACGCTGATAACACTCTATTCCTATAAATGCAAATTGGCTGAAATATCGCTTTTAATATTAAAGGATTACGCCTTAGTTCATAAACTATACTTAGATAATATGCTAATCTGTCTGCGACAGAAACATGCCCAATATATACAGTTCCTAACATATACCTACTAAAGCGTAACTATAATATTTGTATAATAGATAAATTACACCTATCTTAACATTAGACAAATTATACACAAACATATATACCCAGATAATACCTAGCCACCTAATATGTAAGAAAATAAGAAAGTAACCTATATGTATACTAAGACGATCTCTCGGGAAGGATGACCTCTGCAAGGATATATATATATATATATATATATATATATATATATATATATATATATTATCACAAACACACACACACACACACACACACACACACACCCCACACACACACACACACACACTCACTCACTCACTCCCACTAATACACAACGTTTTTCATCATATCGTAATTTAGAATATTTATATATTTGACTAAGATCGTTCCCTAAACGTATGTATTGGGTGTTACTTTTTACGCCACACGCTGTAGTCTGGGTGTGGAGAAGGAAGGTACATGCACGCGGAAACACATGGTCGTATACTAACAAGGACTACACTTCTTTACATTGACAATTAAACAGTGAAATATATATTGCGATCTTCCCTTCGTCTTTCAGAACTCTGATTAACTAATAATTATTTCTAACGAATTATTGAATTATTGAGGTGTAATACCTTAGTTCTGAGAAACAGCCCATCCACAGATATGTATACATTGTATATACTAAAGGAAAACCACTATGTATCGAAGAGAAATGAGCTACAGATATCTGGGTTAGATATAGTGACTCGTGTCCGAGGTGACGGACTATTGACAGCCAGGTGAACTCATTGGCCCGATGAAGGTCTGGTCGTGCTTAGCAATAATTCGCCATGGAAAAGGTCAGCTTAGGTTTATCTCATACAAACATACCTTTAATTGCCGCAGTAAAGGGGACGGCTCGCGCACTGATACACAGATATCTAGTGTGTAAACTCAACTGGTATTTATTCCTTATTTGAAGATGTGTAATGTTCACCAAATGACAAGAGACCTAATTGAAGGTGTTATTTTGGTAAACCTAATCCGTGTTCTTAAATATATACAATTCGACAATGCATTTAATGAAATCCTTGAAGAATAGTGACAATGCATTGTGCCACTCACTGATAATATGACTTCTATCTTAGTAATGCAAGCCACTGGTTTACTGTTAGTCTGGTGGTGCGCGCTGTTTAGTGGGTATACACGTATACAATTTACTTTAAATCCTTAAAAGGATAATGAAATCGTCATGAATTGGCCATACTGTGACGTCTAAATAATACAAGTAGGTAACTTCTAACTAAGACATTGACATTGTATCGAGGAATTAGTTGGTTGTAACCAAGTGGCCATGTCCCGTTTAGTGGAGTGTCTACTGATCAGTTCGACGCCATGTGTTGATCGTGTGTAGTGTTCATAGAAGCCATTCCTAGAAGCCGTCTCGCGTTGCCCACAATAATCCGTACCTATTTTCAGAATGGTGTGTACCGAACGAAACTAAAGCGTCGTACATTTATCCGAATACCGGAAGTCAAAGGCAGTTATTTCCCCAATACAAGTTACTAACTTGTGGTTTAGTTGCAATTAAATATGATGCAAATGTATGATCTAAATTTACTATCCAAAATTGTGATCCAAGGTTTTCATCTACATTTATAATGTAGACTTGTGATCATAGAATATGGTCATCAAAATACATACAAAATACAATCTAAGAATATTATGAAATATGTAATGTTATATATTTAGATCGCAAAGGTCATATTCATAGACAGCTGTTGTATTTCTATTGATTAGCAATATATGTCGCTATACACTGGCTAAGTTTGAGTCGTGTACCACTGATATTCAGACCGTATCCGATTTGTGATTCAGAATAGATTGATAATATCACATGATTATGATGCCGCCAGAAGCATGCCTTGCACACGTGTATATTATTCAAATATGAACTTTACAAATACTCGACCAACATTTTATCTATGAAACCACATGTACATCTCAAATGTCATGATATTATGTTAGTGCTAAAAAAGTCTTTTGTTATCTGCTTATTTAATAAATGAATCTAATATAGCTAACTATTTTGTGCATTATATAGAACTCAATATAAAATGAAATGTGTTTTAATAATAGTACAACCATGATTCAGGTCTAGTCAAATACATGTATTGACGTGTGTGTGTATGTGTGGTGTATGTTGACCCGAGAAGGACATACGCGTATATTATATAGTGCAGCTGTCGCCCAAGCAAATGTTCGTGGATGAGCCACATATATCTTGGGGTGTATTCGATTCACCACATTACTGGTGCGAGTGTTGGGTCATGTTGCATGCGCAGTGAGTGCTTGAATCGACCGGCAGGAGTAAACACGAAGTGAATCGATGTTTGAAAAATTAAAAAATAATAATTAAATTGACTTTCTTCTTTGACTGAACTTCTTTCTCAACCAGAATATATTGTCAACATGTTAAAAAAAGACGAATATATATCTTGTTTAATGCACCCGTGCTTTCGTGCTCTCACTCGAGCGTTTACCACTGGTATTTGTAGTTAGTTTCCATTAATGTTATACACATTCAAAGTTTACGAATGTCAACTTGACCTAACATAATTACCTATATACATATTTCCACACGTGAACAAAGACAATAATACATATATGCCACACGTGTTTCGTTCACTCATGCAGCTCAGCCTATTGCATGCACATTATGGCGAAATGAGAACACCATACAAACCATAATACGTTAACTCATTGGATTGTTATCAGTGGAATATTTACACTGTACGCAGTGTATCGTGTTTCGTTCACTCATGCAGCTCGACCTATTGCATGCACATTATGGCGAAATGAGAACACCATACAAACCATAATAAGTTAACACATTGGATTGTTATCAATGGAATATTTACACTGTACGCAGTGTATCGTGTTTCGTTCACTCATGCAGCTCGACCTATTGCATGCACACTGGTCGTTTACTTTGACATCCATATCTGTGTTGAATTTAAACATGACCAGATTTAAGGTAGACTATTCAATTTTAAATACACATTTAAACCAGAAAATTCAATTATGCACACAGATTTACTCTAGAAGATTCACTTTCCTTCTCTTTAACCAACCTTGGATGTGTTACATAGTGGCTGGTCGGTAGTTTGCTGATAGGTGGATAATCTCTATACGTGGATAATCTGTATACGTATAATACTAGTAATGGAATTTTTATATTGACGCCACTTCCTTGAATCATAAATTTGATCAGAAAATGGCTGTGTTTGTGTCAGTCATCATATACACTGGCACCGTATGATTAGCTTGATATTTTAAAAGTTCTTCTGGGTATCGCTGTAATTACATTAAGAAACCATATGGCATAGCGGTTAGAGAGTCGGCCCCGAGTGCGGAAGGTCGCGTCACACCAAAAGACGTTAAAATATCGTACTTGTTGTTCCCCTGCTCAGCATTAAATTGGTAAAGCAAGGACTGGTCGGCTCGGAATCAGTATACTGTGTCCGAGTGGGGTATCCATGTTCTATCTGCGGCATGATACTCCAAGTGAGCTAGCACTATAATTGCACTATATGTCACCACTATAAAAGCTGGTGGAAATCTAGACTAGTACAAGTAGTACACATGCATGCAAGCCACGACGTGAGCTAACAAATCTTGAACGTGTCTTTAAACCCCAAATCAAACAAAGAGGCCATAGCGCTCTCGTAGTGGTCAGCGAACAAGACATGCACGGGTGCAGCATGGCCTCCAATACCTCGTTGGCATGCACGCGTTTGCATGTGTGTGCAAATATACACACGTATGTATACATGTCATGCGAACGCACTAACACACGTAAGCAAATTGACACCAGGAGTAAATGTGCATGTCGTCTGAAGGTCACACAGATGTATTACAATACACACAATCACAGCTATAAATGGTAGTTTTTGACGGTATTTGAGCTGATGATACAAACTACATACTGCTCCACGGTAGAATAAACATGCCTGACACCCATCGGCAATGCATGATTAAATGGGAAAGAGTATACAGGCAGTCAATGCAGTTACTACCCCCTTGACATTCGGATTATTCAGAACTATATTAAAACTACACTCCCCTCATATGTAAGTACGATGTATGGAAGTTCCTTGTGGTTGGTCGGAATGTTTTCATGCCTCTTTTACCCACCCTGCTTAAATGACACGCGAACGCATAGCACATTTATTTGTACACACCACTGTATATTTACATACTATGTGTAACTTTACAAACGTGCACGTGAACAGGGTATTAGTGGATACGAGAGCTGCACATGAAAGGATACCCAGTTGTATATATTGATATGAAGCCACCTATTCTGTGTTTGGTATTGTTCCTGCGAGAGAAAGCCAAACCACAACTTTTTCTAGCATTACAAATTCTTAACATCGGTACTTCTACCCGACTATCTAGTGCTGTATTTACAATAGAAAACCTTCGATTGTTTTCTAACCCGGTTCTTGAAGTATGGCTACAAGCGGATATTTGACTACGAGGTCGCATTGATTTGCCACTTCAACGTGGTCGTAGCAACGACTGACCTTACGTCTACACGGTAGGCTATGGCCTAACATTCTATGGTGAACTGAAGGACGCTTGAAATGTGATCATGGGTTGTATATCACCGGACCGTCAACAAATACAGTCTCCCAAGGACGCATTCGAACCGGGATACGTACGACGTTACTTAGTTGAGCACGGTTGAACAAGGAAGATCCACTTAGAACTTACCATTAATCGTACATTTCTTTGTCCTATTTTCCTTTTGCACTAACTATTAATCGATTATCTAAATCATAGATTTACATTGACATGTTACTCTGTCTTATTCTGTAGTTTCTGGTTTCATCATCATTTAATATGTGGCACAGTATGGTTACTGGTGATTAGTAGTAATAAATCGGTATATCGTCTTCAATCAATACCAATATGACTATTAATGGCTAACTAGTTCAACTAATACACCGTAAAACGCCCATAAATACTAACAGGAAAATGAATTCTCAAATAACGGAACTTTTATATTTCCAGATACTAATTATAACTGGCTTGTTTTTCACGTCATTTATTGATATTCTACTTATGTTTCTGGTATTCATCTTGTTAGCTCCCTAGTTCAAAGAACCACTGACGATCAGAGGTTGAACAATGGAATCTATACTAATATCCAGGAATCCTTGCATGTGGCAGAACACAGACAGACAATATGTGCGTATCATTGGAATGGAATTCGTTACCCACAGCACAATGATAAACATCCGTCCATATTCTGAAACATAATACATGGACATGTTTTATCCATAAAGTAAATAGTTTCATGTGCATCGACTAGTCTCGAATTTACGAACAATTCTATGGTCTCAATGTTCATCATTATAATTATAAAGGAACATTATGGGGAAAAAACCCTCAGTTTTCCGACATCAATCTAGTGAACACGCAGCACGTGTAAAGTAAAGTGCGTTAGCTGATGACATATTCAGGTGAAACTCCAGTCAATTATACTTTTTTTTTCTCTCTTACGACTAAGTCACGGAAAGCATTTTATATAAATGGGAGAGAGAATATATATCTCTTGCACAGTAAACGTGACAAAATGATGATATTTCCAGAGTGTTACGTATCCAAACGATCATGACCGTTTCCAGTAAATCAATCTAGAGCGTTACCACCCATTTCAGTTTAACCCTGAACAGTATATGTAGTAGTCTTTACTTAAACTACTACTACTGCCCTAAACTGACAAGCCGTGATATAAGTGAAAGAATCTCTAAAGCGGCTCTAAACCCCAAATTAAATAATACTAATAATACTAATAATAATAAGTATGCTCTAACACACAAAGAATAATGCGTTATTCTAAAAGTTGGTTAACAGATTTTTTTTAAAAGATAATATTTTATGATGCTGCACCTGCGCAGATAAAAGTGGGTCATTTTTATCGCCACGGTTCCATATTGAACAAGCAGTCCACTGATAAGCTAGTTGCTATGGATACGCCACGATCACGACACCAGTAGAGATCTATAACAGAATGATACATGAAGACCACTAGACCATTTGAAGGATCGTGCAATATTTACATAACAACCATTCGCACACGGAGCATGCATAGGTTTTCACATAATCCACGCAAAATAGAGAGGTTTGATATTACTAAATCTGAACAGTACGCGTGTTTTCTAATTAGTGCCTTGTATTTATGAAATCATTTTCAGTGAGGGTTACATTTAAATCACCATTTTATATATTTAAAAAATACTGGACACTTTGCATTTATACGTCGACCTCGTATTGTTAATAAAACCTTAGTGGCGTGTTACCTCGATCAGCTGGTTGATCGAAGAAACACATCGGTGCAGTTGATGTAAACTGGCAACCACACCACCTGACGCCATTACCATATGATATCCTTATATTAGCATCTATTTCGGGCAGACAAATACAACAACAACAACAACAACAACAACAACAACAATTAAAAAACCCAATAAAAACATTTTTTTAAATAAAATTAAAAAACAAAAAAACAACAACCGAATGTTGTCATTGTAGCATTGCCTAACGATTCGTAATTCTATCCTTTCTTGCGCATGTCATATCGACCTATTGGATATGAGTATGACATGGTTAATTATTATTTTTATGTCATTACCTGTGGCACGCTATGCGATCCAGTTATATGCTTTCCACAAAATTGCCACATTTCATTTTCTGAAATTCTGTCCCTCAAACTGTTTTATGAGTCGCCATCTTGAAGTCCGCAACACCAATGATAAGACAATTTCGCGAAAATGGCCATTGATCTATAATACACAACACACGTGCCTACCTCTTATTGTGCACGACTTACATCTAATGTTTCTCGAGATCGTATTCAAAAGAGACAAGCCCCTCGAAGTACGTGTTATTGAACGTTGTGTTATACTTCACCATCTGTAGTTAGTAATAGAGTAGTCATGTAAGAGGGCATAACGTTCATGTTTGGTACATTTTCATGGGATTGATCAGTCGTTCGTGTTGGTTACGATTTAATAATGGAAACTTGTCGTTCTTGTGCGAGGTAGTAAATCAAGAAGGCGGGATACAAACTGATATCCCAGAAGATGTTGTATTAAGCCACTGTAGTGAATTAGACGTGTTCTAAGCAGAGATAGTTATGTAAATATATGCAAAATTCCGAGATTTGGTCTTGTCAATTTTCACATGTTTCTAATATACCAGGTTGGAATGGAGATAACAATTAATAACATATGTTCGGTATGAACACTCCCCACAATAATCAATACATCATTGATGACAAACATACTATACAAACACAAACCTATATATTGCGATAATTTACATCGATACGCATGCGGTAGTCTGTGTCACACCCTGTTCTCACCAAAATCCTCCTATTCAAATTTCCCCCTAGATCAGTTAAGCAAGTCTAGATTACTGGAGAACAGGTGGTAAAGAATTTCAGGGGCTCCTTTCATATAACTATAATACCAATCAATATAAGTTGTATATTATTGATTTTCTTTAGCCCTATGAGACTATGGATAGTCTACGCATGCGGCAAAATTAGTTGCCGGGCTCTCCAGTATGGGATTGTAAAATGAAATATCTCTACTGCAAGTTCCGAGATTAAGTCGAATTTGAGCCGTTAAAATCAATTCATGGTATTTAAAATATTTGTCTTTCGGTAAAAATATAATCTCAACTCCCTGGGGAGTATACTACCCAAGCTGCCGTTCAAGGCGCTACAAGGCTATCATTCACATGTCCATCTCATCCTTCCGGGTACCCATTCTCTGCTGGGTGAACAGATGCATTATGGAACTAAGCCACTTGCCTAAGGTGACACCACAAGATTTTCAGTGTGAGGCAGGAACGAATCCTAGATACGATCAGGTTCTCGGTCACCCATCCACGAACCAGCCGAGATCGAACGTGCTTCACTTGAACCTGATTGGCCCCTTTTATTTGTGTGATTTTTGGTGCATTGGTGTTCACAGTTAATTATTTTTTTTAATAATACGTACAAACGGGAGTAATTCAATTAACATAATTAAATATATGAATGTGTGTACAGTTGAATTCAGTCGCGTCATGTCGTATGGTGTCAATGGATCAGATTTAGGGGTGACGACTCGACCGTCCAGTCCAGATGGGTAAAATCATGTGATGTGGGGTAGGCTTTAGCAGTATTCTATGGCTAAGGTTGAAGTTTAGGTTACTTTAGACTTACATTGTTTCGTGCAGGTGAGCCCATGCCAGAATACATGAACAAAAGAGAAATCATGTATGCACTTCAATATACAGCCGCTTGGAATATACAAACGCATAAATGCATGTCCAATATTGAATTTGTTTTGAATAAGTACTGCATATGCTAGGGTTATTGATAGAATATTGCATATAGCCTATTTGCTTATTTAGATTCGCGTTATCCATTTTAACGGAAGCAACCGAGGAATTATTGTAAATATATCTACCTATCTACCTTCCAATTCAGAGATACTAGTGAACTTTGTTCATAATTGTATTTACTGTTATAGCACGTTTGTTATATGTATACATTTTATACCGTTATTAAATATACGTAATATAATAAAAGCTAATAATTTCTTACTATGACGTTTACACGATTTCACGATTGGCTAAAACATGGTCACGTGACAAAGGTTTACACAACTAATTGTTGCGTTCATTTAAGAAATGACCGTCATTTCTTATAATTTCTAACGAACTAATTTCTAATGGCAGTGATGAGTTCATAAACCGTGGCGCATTAATACAATCAAACGGACATTTGCAGTGTGGGTCTTCCGATTGTCGGCTCGGTTTTTATGTAGAGCATTTTCTTGATAAATATGATCGGGAAGTAACAGTTATTATAACAACATGAAGGTAGGAGTTCGTGAGAGGTACTAGCCATATTCTGAATCTTAAAATATCATCCTAGCTGTTTATCAATGGATACCTGCTACGACGACGCGATCTTTAAACCGTTAGACATGATGTTATTGTTAGAATCTGATACGAGCTGCGACTGGAATCATGTAGCTATAACGTTAGATTCAATTAGTTGTTAGATGACGTACACGTACACAAAATATGGCATGGTCTTTGCTTCATGTTACTTGTCATTCTCTGAGCAATGGTAAACTGGTAATGTTGACATGGTCTTTGCTTCATGTTACTTGTCATTCTCTGAGCAATGGTAAACTGGCAATGTTGACATGGTCTTTGCTTCATGTTACATACCCAAGCTGTGTTCTATGGTCCAGTGGTGCTGTGTTTCACGTCAGTAACACGGTGCTGTGTTTCATGTCAGTAACACGGTGCTGTGTTCATGGTTTCAGTGGCCGTCCACTCGAGTCTGTGCTGTCTGCAGGGATGTCTGGCTGCCTCCGCTGTCGGATTCGCCTTCTTTGTCGGACTTCCATCAGGTGAGTCCACATTTACCAGACCACATGACTAGATTTACCAGAAATCCTGGGTAGATTTTCCAGAAATACTGGAGATATAGCGGAAATCCTGGAAATATATACCTGGTCCCCGTTTCACAACGGCCTCCTAACTATTTAAGAGCTCCTAAACCAGTCCTAAAGGTTGTCGCCTAGTAACAAGTGTTTCACGACGACGTCACAAGTCGTATCCCTTCTTAAATCGGCATCTAACTTAGGAGGTGATAAACTAGGTCATAAAGTTAGGAGCTCCTAAATTTAGCATGTCGTTGTGAAACGGGGGCCAGGTGTATCCATATTTATCATACGACATGACTAGATTTCCAGAACACGTAGGTACATGGCATGATTTCCAGAACACGTAGGTACATGGCATGATTTCCAGAACACGTAGGTACATGGCATGATTTCCGTTCGCGGATTTATACACGCATTTTTTATCGTATCTAGATTGCGAGAATATTATACTAGATTCTCCGGAAACGACGTCGAGGCTAGGATTCCACAATAGATGACAAAGACTCACCGCACAAACGGATAACTTGAAGAATATGTTACCAGAATATTTGAATTTGTTGCTACATAATACATTCTCAAAATACTTGCGTACCTTCCACGTACGCCTGCATTGGAATTATGAATTACTTGCACAAAGTAGTCACCTTTACAGTTGCCCAGACGTCCTGTTTTCTCTAAAATGCATCTGTTTCTTTCCAACAGGAATCCTACTAGTGTTGTATGCTTCCAATAACGAGGATGTGACGTTACTGTGGGTCGGCGCGGCGCTTGTCGTTCTGCCTGTGTTGACGCTGTTGATTCTAATCTTCGGATGCCTATGCAAACGACGATTCAAGCGAAGGGCGATAACTCGCCAAGATTCACGACAAAAACAATCAGGGGAAGATAACCTCAAATTCTAGATTGTTTTTCTGGACGAAAGACGTTTTGTCTTGATGATGGCTATTTGTCTGGATGTACAAGGATTTCCTGGATGAAGTGGATTAAGGTTTGGATGAAAGCTGTTTGTCTGGATGAAGTGGATGAAGGCTGTTTGTCTGGATGAAGTGGATGAAGGCTGTTTGTCTGGATGAAGTGGATGAAGGCTGTTTGTCTGGATGAAGTG
>JAUTBT010050500.1:0-15944 GCA_032361225.1 Lepetodrilus schrolli | reverse complement strand
ACACACACACACACACACACACACACACACACACACACACACACACACACACACACACACACACACACACAAACACCCTCTCTCTCTCGTTTTCACTACCTACTTTGACGCATGCAAAATAATGTCTAAATAACTTCTTGATAAACATAATTTATTTCCATAAACAATGAGACATAGTATCTAAATAGGATATGACATATCCTTCTTTTGAAGCGTGAAGGATTCCGCACATGATCAAAATCTTGAAGCGCAATTATCAACTAACATGATTAAATTATTAAAACAAACAAATACATTCTCACTCCACCAAATCCATGCACTCATTAAACCTGTCGAAAACAAGACAGGGGATCTTTCATATACAATTATCTTGGATAATTATCATTTTGGCATATATATGATTGTACAGGTATACGTATAAGTATTATGAAGCATCATGATGCCAGTTTGTGAAACTCTCGTATCTACTACAAGACTGCGAACCTTTCGTAAGTGGTCTCGTAAATCAGCGATCGCCACCACTTACGAGAGTCATGGTCCCTCGTAGTGTATACGACACCTTCAATAATGTGGGACCCGATCGAGAAGTATTATAGTAAACTGGGTCCCGTTTCACAGAAAAATCGTAGCGCTACGAGAGTATTCGCAAATGGGTGACCCAGATAAGACTAGTATTGACAATAGTGGTTGTATTCCCGAAGTGTATATCGGACAAATACGCCATCTGATAACACGGGATATTGAGGTAGGTCTACATTCCAATTGAACTTCCAAAAGATGACATGAGAAATTAAGAGAAAGTGAATGTCGGTGTTTAGCAGACACTGTCCTGAACAGCCTAGCCCTGCGTTTTACGAAATAGTGCAGGATATGACGTTCCTCGACTTACGCCCAGACTACAGTACGACCTTTCATTAAACGCAGACCAAGAGAACTTGACATTTAGGCGAGTGTCAACATGAACCGAATGAAAGAAGTATTGACATCCGTGACGAAGGAACTCTTGAATATAGTAGTTAAAATTCAAAGTAATGTACGTTTGTTGAGATGGGTTGTTTACAAGATAAAATTAACATGGTATCCGTTGCTTCAATTGCAGTTAAGCAGATCTGACATGCGTCTTCATCTGACAATTTGCAATTAAATTCAAATAAAGTAAATATATTTCATAACAATTCTCGCTTTAATCGTGTACATGGGGCATTGCGTGTTCATATTAGCATAAGTCTATATAAGCACCTGCGTGTAATCTATATATAAACATGTACATACTGTGTACTGTGTATAATGACAACCATATACTAACCTGTGACAGCGTTAGAAGGTGAGTGAAGTGGTTTAATAACGTTTTCATACAGATATCCAGCGATATCGTAACAATATATATTTACATGACATATACACGTATAAAAACCTAAAATATCATGTGCTTTGAGAAATGTTTCATAATGACGATGCCATAACAATTTATATGGATGCATTGTGCAAATGCCTAAAGAAATACGTAACATATGCATCGATGACAAATACGAAAATCCAACTCCGGAAAACGAAATGATATTGTAGACATTGTCTGGATAAAGTTATTTCGTGACATTTATACAACACAAATCAAAGATGAATAGGGCTTACATATTCATTGATAATATTCATAGGTAAAACATACAACATTCTGAACAATCCAACATGATAATATAATAATATAATAGCATTATAATATGCATAATATTTTTAAATGAAAACATAAACAACGGAGTCATAAACAATTAAATAGAAAAATCATGACGAAAACTATAAAATAATGATACCAGCTGTCCTATTCCGATTTTGTTTACTCCCGCGTTTAATAAATGTTTCCTAGACAATTTTAAAAAAAAGTATGGCATCATAGATACCCATTCATAACGATGCAGATGAACAATGAAATAAAACATCGTATCCCAAGAAACAAATTCCGTCTACTAGCAGTTGCGTGTTCATGAAGGAACCGATGGGTGCATTATACACGATATCCACACGTAGTGACTGTTGTATAAAAATACGGAATTTCTACTGATGTCGACACAGACATAGGTATAGTATACACAATAACAACATTTATAGTAGTATTGTTTATACATACTTCCCTCACAAATAATAATGTTTAAATGCCATGAATATGTAGTTGACAGGTGCTTGTAGGTGAGAAGTATTCCCCGCACCCGGACTTGTGGTCTATTTACCAGACCCCCGACCCAATTCCCGACAATCTGATTGGTTCACGTGACCAAAATATGAATAAAATATTTTCCTAAGGCTAACCCTAAACCTAACCACGTGAGCCAATCAGATTGCTGGGAATTAGGTCTGGGTCCGGGGGATAGACCGGAAGTCCAGGTCCGGGGAATAGACCCTATCACTATCTGTTCTAGTCTCACCGTTGTATTGAGTTAAGCTGTTGTATGCCGTAGGCAACAAGAAGTGGCTTTCATAGCATCGATATTATTAATCCTACAGTATTCTGGGTCGAAAACATCCTACAGAATTCTGGGTTATCACCAGATAAATATTTGCATAAATAATAAATTACAGAATTTGAAATCTGAATTCATATCGGTCCACTGTGGATTAGAACACCATATTTTCCCTTCACACTCACGACATCATCAGAAAGACTAAGAGGTCGGTAAATACTGTACAATTTGAAGATGCAATCATTATGTCATATTATATCAACATGATACATTTATAACATGTACATGATTTGATGTGAATTCATTCATTAAAAATGAAAAATATACTATATTGAGAGATCGGAGTGAATGTTTACTAATCTATATTAAATCTAATATTTCATCACGTGATATAGACGTTCTTAAACGCTGGTGACGGCTTCCTCCACTGTTATGACACCAGAGCCGACGTTATCGACGTCGACGAAGATATCTTCGGTAAGTTCCGTGGGGTTCTTCCGCAAACATGGCAGGTGCAGCAGGAAGTGACATAGAGCGCCCCCTAACAGAAGCGCCCCGCCCATGAAGAACGAAGGGTCGTAACTTCCCGCTGAATCGTACACGAAACCTACAAAAGGTGGAACGAGTCACATTAAAAAACGGAAAGGGAGTCATAATTCAAAATTTGGTATGACATAATTGATTAGAAATTATGTTAATATATTTTATACTTTGATTGAATAGGAATTGTGGTGGTAAAAGTTTAAATAACTAATTTAATGTCTGCCATGATTGCGACGACAATGTATACACTTATGCGAGGTCATATCTGAATGTTAATACCCAGTCAAATATACATAAATGTATGTATACTACAACATAAATATTCATTTGCTATTTACAACATGTTTCACAGAGCATTTACCGCAGGCCGTGGCCTTGGCTTAATGTGTCAGTCTTACAATAACATAACATACATGTATGCATGTATCATACTGGTTTTATTAACTGCAATGTACTTGAGGTGACACACTGCATAGAACAGTGACACCTGTTCATACGTACACTAGATTGACACCTGTTCATACGTACACTAGATTGACACCTGTTCATACGTACACTAGATTGACACCTGTTCAGAAGATACAGAGCATTGCACTAGGTATATGCGCTATAGTGTTATCTTACAAAATTATAGGCGATGGCTAGTTTTGAAATTGAAAACATGATAGATAATTTCCGAATATTAAATGTTTTAAAAATAATCTCCATGTACCTTTCAAGCCCTCGCTGACTAAGCCCCAGGAAGATTCGCATTCGTTGCTCATTGGGAATCATAACATTCAAAACGAAGGACATTAAGTCGATAAACCCAGTTCATATTTTCCCGCGGGTAACTATTGGGGTTTCCTACAACGCTTTAATTTACATTATGAAAACCCTGGACAAAAACCGGGATGGAAGCTAACAACTATTCTGAAATTCAAAATGAAGGCTATACAAGTTGATAAATCAAGCACATACCTGCCAGCGGAGGCCCCGCAATGGCAGCAAACCCTCGGAACATGGTCAGAAGTCCGAACCCATTGGTCAGCTTCTCCAACCCCAGCAAATCACAGATGAGAATCGATGACAGTGAGATAAAAGCACCTGTAATTAATAATTAGACAGTGGAGTGAACTTTGACATGCACGTATGATTAGAGATACAGCATAATTGTTCTGTGATATGGCAATTTAAAATGCGACATGTCCTCGCATACTGTAGTCTGTATATCAAATGCCGAAATCAGTTAATTTCCAAGCGCTCTGAGCATTGCCACGTGCAGCTCTAATAAACATACACACAGTTTGGACAACATCAAACCTTTACTGCTTGTGCATCCTAGAAACCCCATCATTGTTAACTACGCATAAAGATCTGTGTTTAGAGGATGCTTCCTGTGAAGAATTAATAATAATAATTCTAGATGTTACTACTATGGTCAACGAATAATTACGCATTCACTTTCCTTGCACAACCCAAGCTCTCATTTCAGGCACACTGGCTTCTCATCCTACCGGTTACCCATTCACTGCTGGATGAACTCACCAATACACGCCCCGAAGATGGACGACATGACGACCAGCAGTGCGTACGACGAGCAGAACGGCATCAACATCGTCGCAACCCCGGCGATGAGCATGGCGATGTTGTTGATGAGAAGACTGGAGAGGTTTGGGCGGTCAGCCAACCAACCCGCCGCGATACGTCCTACAGTGTTCGTGATGCCTGCAACAGAAGGTCATCCCATATTAAGCAGGCTCTATTTTATACAGGTGCATGCCCCATGTTTAAAAGGAAACGGAATGCAGGCATATACTTAGGCAACATGCACACAGCAAAATTCATTAGGCGTCACAGGATCTTAACAGGATCCTGACAGGACATTTTCACCTTGGGTGGTATGGTTTCCTTTTCTGTGGTAAATATCACCACATTTCCGGGGCAAGCTCTGAGGAGATTGTAACGTCTTCCATGTAGTAAATGGCGTTATTCATGAACATTATGAAGACAAGATCAGACAATATGTAAAATATGGGCGGGATGTAGGAATATTTGCTGAGTGATTATTAATAGACACATCTTCCTGCAGCAGATCAATAGTACCAGCTCGCAGGTTTACTGCAACGTTAAGCTCGGTTTTTGCCGTAAACAGACATGCCGTAATTTGAGAAAATTAATCTTCAAGTAATTTCTCAAATCAAACAAATATGTAAAGTCTAATAGCTACAAAGATTTGCTTCTAACACCTAACGTGTCAGAACACCTAACGTGCCAGAACACCTAACGTGCCAGAACACCTAACGTGGATGATCAACAGTAACCCATGACACCCGAGGTGAAAGCGTCCTGCCAGGACAGGACAGGACAGGACGCCTAACTATTTTTGCTGTGTAATATAAGTGCCTACTGTCAATGGAACCACGGATTTACCTATGATGGAGACTAGGAAGGTAGCTTGGCTTTTGTCAATCCCAGCCAACATAGCACGATCCACGATGTACACGAACGGCACGTAGAATCCCAGGAAGGCTAAGACATTACCGAAACACAATAAGTCAAAGCCGATATCCTTAATCAGCGAGAAGTCCATCATTTCTTGGAGGACGTCTTTGACTGGTTTTGGAATGCAAGTACAGAACCTCCATAGCGCAGACTCAGTCCTGCCCGGAAACTCTCCGGGAATTGCGGTTATGCTTGTGACGTAGCTCCTCACATCCGGTTGGGACCGGAACTGTGGGATATGCAGAATACTCCCACTGTAAAATATGTCTTTTCTGTATAGGGGCCTCGCGAAGTCCTCCTTGGATGCGTGTAAGCTTCTATGAGACACTGCGAGGGATTTGGCCGACTTGCCGTAATGTCCCAGAGAACTGTTATTGGTTCTGTGATACTTCCCCTCAGGTAAATGCAAAAGTGGGACGATTTCTTGAACTGCATTGTGTATTCCGTTAGGAAGACTACCATTCGTGTTAATCAGTACAGAATTCTTTTTGATTTCAGGGTCACTTCCGGTTGGTTTCGTCTTAGGCAGGAGGGCGTCCTCGGGGGTGCTGGGCGAGCTGGCCTGGGGTGGTGACGTGGGCGGTGACGTCGGCGGTGACGTAGGCGGAGTAGCGTATTCAGACGGTTCTGTGACAGTCCCGTCACCTAACGCAGACTCGTTGGTCAATGAGTGTCTGACTTCTTCCGGCGCAGCAGGAAGAGTCTCGCTCTCATTCTCGTTCTCTTGCACCAAGATCTTCGGCACACTTCCGGGACTGCCCATGTGACTGGTTCCGTCTCCTAGATGACTGGTTACGTCTCCGCGGTCTGACAGCGACAACTGATGTATCCTGGCATCTCGGGACCCCTGCCTTCCCTTTATGAAGAACACGCTGGGAAGAGACCCGATCTCGGAATCGTCCTCTAGCTGCCGCTCTCGTTGAAGCTTGGCCTCCATCACACGCTCAAGTATACTGTTGTTGTCCCGCACGCTGTATGCGTACGCACTACATTCAGACTCGGACCGGAAGCGCTTCGACTTGGCCTGTTCTTTGATCCTGTCCATCATATTTTTAGACCGGGGTCGTTTATTCTTCTTCTGTTTCTTCGCGACTTCTAACGGCCGGTTCAACATCCCGCAGACCGTGCATTGCAAGATGATACCGGATATGATCATGAGCGCGTTCTTCCAGTCGAACTCGTCTAGAAGGAACTTGGTAAATGGTGCAAAGATGAATGTTCCGATTCCAGATCCGCAGACCGCTATTCCGGTCGCCAGGGCGCGCTTCGTCTGGAAGTAGTACCCAACACTGACGATTGAAGGGAGATAAATCATGCCCAGGCCGAAACCTGAAAGACAAATGAAAAAAGAATACTCTATAGTCTATTGGATCATTGCATGACTACGCCCCGAGATTACGAAACGTTTTGAGTATGATTTCATGTTTAAGCTCAAATTTTATGCAGTGAATGGTCTACACAATTTTGAGTTGAGCAAGAAATCGTACTAAAAAGTTTCGTAATCTCGAGACTAGAACTGTATATTGTAATTTCTGCTTAGGCTATCACTTACATTTCAATTGACAATCATTCCAGCTATACTTACGGTTGACTTCTTTGTCCTGGCAGATGAAGCTGTAGAAATTATAGGGCAAGTTATCGAAAAGGGATCTTTTGGATCTGGGTGTATGTTATATTTATTTGACTTACCTCCCATAACGCCGTATGTTACGATGAGGATGTTCACAGATGGCGCCATCATACTCAGGAGAAATGCCAAGGAGGCTATTATACTTCCACATACAGCAACAGGTCGACACCCGAACTTGTTTGTAAGGGCACTCACGATTGGTCCTACAAATAAGGGATATAGAAAACAATATTAACTATTTAATCGAAATTTACATTAATATCTGGTCTGGTTTAAAGGTTTCAAGTGCAGCGTATTTAACAATACGTATAATGATAACAGCAACATGTAACATGAAAATAGTATGTTTATGTTACTTTTGCCATGACCTATTTAGAACGTAAAACCTCGATAACGCATGACCTCAATAACGAACAATCGTGAAATCGTATGACTTTCTCGAATGTGTACGAGAACGTATTTTTTTTTAAACGGAAATTGTGAAATATCATGAAGTACAGGCTCCAAAATGAATACATTTATTAAAAACAAAATATATGCTTCAGAACGCACAAATAAGTTTGATAAAAGCACTTCCTTACCGGCAGTTAAGTATGTTCCACACAGCAAGGAACCCACAAGAGAAACCTTGCTCTTGGGCTCACCGAAATAATCGACGAATTCCAGCAAGAATATACCAAAGCTGTACCCGATGCCGTCGACGATCATGTTGCAGACCAAGGAGCAGCCGACGATGACCCACCCCCACCCTCCATCGGGAGGTGTGGGGATATAGTCGCTGTCGGTAGATTCCGTCGACTCGTGTCGCTTTCGTTTGTCGGACATGGTGTAAATAGTCCTCTACGTAGTTGTGGTAGTGAGGATGGCTCCTTCGTTCATCTGGAGCTCCATGGCTTGGACAGGAATAGTCCAGAGTTTAATGGAACAGCCATGATTCAGTTTGAGGTGTGTATCGTGGATTTGATCACATATCTGATCTGAAAGAACAAGGGCAACGAATTAATCATTGGCTGGAGATTCCGACTATCGAGGGAAAGCATTGGGTGGAGACTACCGAGGTACACTTTGCGTCTTCCAACTCCCACAGTTGATATCAGTAACACTCCAATATCTCACTTAGGAAATATATACTTACTTGACGCACGTGACTGAAGAATACAGGGGAAGTGATGGTAATCTAGTTACAAAGCGACATGCTTTAAATCTCATTGATTGAAATGGGCTTCAATATTTCATACATGGGTTTCGAGATACACGCTCAATACAAGTTAATAAAATTGACTTTACTCGAATCGCTTCATGTAAACAGGCCTCGTACGAATTGAGGAACTTTAGTATTGGATTAGTGTAGTTATCAGTGTGATAGACAATCCTTAGGTGTTGATGAATCCATAGCAATACAAACATATGTAATACTACACTCTCCTGCAAAACGGCACATATTATTTACAAATGTGTATATTGATGTGTTTATATTATGCTATTTAATGATATATTGTGTATAGTATAGGGAGCAGGTCTCGTAGGCTGCATCTTTTACCCAATCCCTTGACAGTTTTGTTCAATAAATATGTTTCAACAACGGCTCTATCATCAGTAAATAGTGCACTGCCCAGTACAAAGTTGCGTCGACGTGTGGTACTGGACATTAAACCACACGGTAACCATGAAATGGAAAGGTCTTATTTGAACTTGATATCCTGATCTTCCGGACTTGTTACAATGGTACAGATATATAATACGGCACGGGAACCAGACGATGGAGGGATCACCTAAGCAACGCGCGCATACTCAACATGGCGGGAGGTACACGGCATTGAGCTCACACCTGAAGTGTCGGGCTGGCGAGCTTTTTGCACCGCCTCCCATCGAATACGTGCGCTATAGTATTAACTACCACGGACCACCTTACTTTCGCAACTCGTACCGTAAATGTCATATAAATACTAATTCAGCCCTTCACACGCTGAAGATGAAAGGGGGTAATAGTATATTTATGTTTTAACTTTAATTGGAATCAGACACTTGGAATTATAAATATAGTATAAATTAAAGACATTGTAGCTCACCCATTCTTGAAATGTCTTGGTCGTGTATAAACTGATGATCATCGCGAATGTCATTGTGTCGATGGGTGACGCGACATCAAATATGAATCGGATGCGGCAAGAAATATTCGGTTTAAACCAGCCTCGTACATAATATACATAGCCATTAAGATAAAATAAAAAAAAGTGCATACACATCATTTCATTGTAGGAATCCAGGAAGAAAAAGTCACCTGTGAATACTACAGCCCCTATCGTGGATGATTCAGTCGCACTACCTCATCGTCTGTAAGTGCACCGGGAGTTGGTTTGTCCTCATCTACAAGTGTCTGTCTAATGATACACTATTGTCCCACTAGAACCAGTTTAACAGAGTACTTACATTACTGTAATACCTCTATTGTTGAATACAAAGAAACCGGAAGTAGGAAAGGCATAGCCCATGGTTATTAAATACTATTCAATACCAGGCACCCCGTTCCACAGAACGGTCGTAGCGCTACGAGCGTATTAACTCATTAACAACTCTAATGGAAGTTAACTCAGATGATAATAAATGTTTGGATAATATTTGAAGGATATGTTGTATACATTATGAATACCACGTAAGGCAAGGCCAGCGGTACAACGACACCGTCGACGTTTGATTTTACATAATATAGTAACACAAGAAGCCATATATAATGGTACAGCTGTTTTTCTTAAGATACACACCGTCATGAAATTTAAACTACCTGCAAGCCAGCTTATATGTCGTATTTATTTACAAAAGAGTACGTGCTGAGAATGAACACGAAGACACCGAGCATGTCAAGAGTGGTCCGACATTTGGGGCGTGTGCAGAAGTGAATGCGTCAGCATTCAGGTAAACTGGCCACCCGTCTATGAACTCGTATTCAGCGCCCGTGTGAAGTGGTACCAGTTTATCGCTAAGCTTCTGCACGATTGGAACTAGCCGTATAGTTGAGATTCTCTATATGTATTAACTCTCTCCATGCTGGAAGCCACCGGAGATGCCATAAAGAGCAGAGCATGTGCCTAATCCAGCAGGGAGAGGGTTAAGCCTCTATCCTTGAACTTTACAGGTGTTGTATAAACTGTATTTGAGCCTTTGGCCCACTTATTATCAATTTTACTCGTCATTAGACAGCAAACAAAGTTACGTGTCCTATTAGGTGTCCGGGCCAAGACACTTAACGTGAATGCTAAAAGATAATCCAGGACACCCGATGAGAAATTGTCCTGCAGGATCCTGTTAGGATTTTGTTAGGATCCTGGAACAGGACACCTAATTGTGTTGTCTTCATACACTCGACGGTGGAGGTATAATTATGATATTTTTTAAAAAATACATAAAAATTTTAATTGAGTTCACTACCTTCAAAGTCGGCGGAATGTTCTTCCAAACTGTCGGGTACATTATCTAAAATATTCCTGCAATAACAACAACAAAATATTCCATTTTACTAGACTACGTACACTTACTTCAATGGTGAAACAGTCTTGGACCATATATGTCACCATTCGTATTCAGAGATCTACGGTTTTGCATCTTCATTGTTAAAAATGACGACCTAAATTTTGATACCACCCCTTGCAAGTGCTGTAATTCATGTCAAGGCCAGTGAAATCGGACCTGGGTGGAAACTCTAATTAAATACAGACTATTTATATTACCTCACGTCGTGGCTGCAGCTTCCAAGGGCGGCGGACAGGGCTGATTGTGCAAATGTTGCACATCGGTTATGAATGCAGAGTTAGGGTCTATTCGATTTGATTTCTTTTTGCGGAAAGAGCTCACAATTGGATATAATTGGTCTAAAAGGCATACAATCACAGCTATAGATGATCAGGGGCGTAACTACTATTAGGCCAGAAGGCCCGTGCCTGGAGAATTTAGTCTTTGACAATGGTATTTAATTCCTGCGGTCCCCCTTTGTAAAATGAGGGGTATTGCATTTCACCCTTGGCTACGCTCCGGATGGTCGTTTTGGATCAAATTGGAGCTAAACAATGCAAAGTTGTTTACATTTATTTGGTCAACGTATCATTTCTTTTGTACACGCAAACCACCAAAATTAATTTCAATTCTCCACAGGGGGGAATCATAACTATGTGAAAATATACGTCTTGATTGTCGTCGTATTACGAATGGGGAATAAAACCCAGAGCCTCGTTTTGAGATACCACGCTAGGATAGACTGGTCACCTGTCACACACACACATACACACGCGCGCGCGCACGAACCCACACACGCGCACACATACATACACACACTTATATATGTGTGTGTGTGTATATATATATATATATATATATATATATATATATAATCACACACACACACACACACACACACACACACACACACACACATGTATATACTTACATACACAGGTGTAATCTTTCCGGCATATTTATTGACTTGGTAACCTAACATCATTCTGGCTAGGGATTTCCGTTCAATCCGAATCGACTGTCAAACCGGATTAAGATGTGGTGTGCGTAAACTGGTTTGAAAGTGGTTTTAAATGCCTGTAGTGTGAACAGTTAATTCGGATCGAGTCATTCAAGTCGGTTTAAGGCCGTTTCAAACCGGTTTAAGACGTGAGTGTGAACACGGCTTTAGAGAGGAATGGCGTAATAGTCACCTCGAGAACTTTGATCCCAGTGTTCCAAGAATGTGTCTACTGTTGAGCTTTTGTAGCAAAACATGGGCGACACACCATGTAAACAATACTATTTACTACAAAGCATTGCATTCCCTTATTTTCTTTCTTTCAGTACAAGGAATACTATTATACATTTACTGTTACACATGCATCACACATATTGATAACTTTCTACTAAACTGGCTCGAGGAATCTGGTGCCATTCTTCTCCCAATGTATCCAAGTTTTGAAGAGTGACTTGAAAGCAGATGGTTGGTCATTGTTTGTTTTTAAAATGTTGTTGCGTATATACTCACATATTTGCTACAGATAAACCTCTGGAGAAAAAAAACACACAAAAACTGGTACTGTGTGACAAACAACAAACACAGGATCTTTGTATATATTAACATGTTTTATATTTTGAATGTGATATTGTCCAGCTATGCTAGGCAACTTACTAATCAAATCAACAAATAAAATAAAAACATTTCATAACATTAGGTCAAATATGTTGACATTAATTGCACTTAAATCTGAGAACTCAACCTTCAATAAACAGTACATTACATATACTGTATATATTTTAAAAAAACACAGTACATTTATGTCAGCAACTAACTGTATAGTATGATGTATGCTGAAAACCTATTATTATTTGGCAATCCATCATTGGTTGTGTGAGGCTATAAATAGATACCAGGTGAGAATCTGTCATTGGCAGTTGGCAGAATATTGCATACCCAGTTAAATAGTGAACACAAATATTAAATAGGGAGGTAAATGTGTGATTTCTGGTAAAATATAACAGTGTGATGGTGACACTATGCCATAGTTTGACTTCTTGGATATACTAGCTGATGAAAAAAGCACCAAAATGATTGAAAATGAACACAAATAGTTCAAAGATTGGAGAAATTGCTAGATGTTTAATAAGGTAATATAATATAAGAATTATACTATAATGCAGAGGAGAGATCCAAATAATCTGATATGTTTCACTGCACACTGTGGAAGTATGCTTTACTTATACCAGACATTAATCCCAGGGAGTTGAGAAGGTTTGGAGTGCACACCGATTCATTTTAATAACTGTTTAGCATTGCTTATATTCTGTATTACTTAACTACACTAAACATCAATATATCTCATGAACAGTATTTACTCATTATCTGTTGTTATCTTCACAAGGTATATGCAATAGAGACAAATTTTGAATTGTTCTTGATCAAAATATGTCTGCTGGTAGTGTTTATAGTTGAAGTAGAATTAGTTGCTCACTAAGTACTATTTCATATCAGCCAAGGAGAGGTTTTACTTCATTATAGCAAAATATCTCTCATTGGATTTTTAAAAATTACACGATTATATCTATATGCAGTGAAACTGAAGTTAAACTGAAGTGTAATTTCTGTAGAAATGGTAAATGTCATTAATAAAATTGAAGCAATACATTAATTTTCGAACCTTTACAGCTCTCATGCAAACATTTAAATATATAAAAATTAACCAATATATAAAATTATTCATCGATATACAGCGCAATGAACATAAAAATAAGTTCATCGTCTGTAACAAGGATTGCAGTTCCAGAAAGCAGCCACTGGGAGGTGAACATACGGTATGTCAGCCACTGGGAGGTGAACATACGGTATGTCAGCCACTGGGAGGTGAACACACGGTATGTCAGCCACTGGGAGGTGAACACACTGTATGTCAGCCACTGGGAGGTGAACACACAGTATGTCAGCCACTGGGAGGTGAACACACGGTATGTCAGCCACTGGGAGGTGAACATACAGTATGTCAGCCACTGGGAGGTGAGCATACGGTATGTCAGCCACTGGGAGGTGAACATACAGTTTGTCAGCCACTGGGAGGTGAACACACTGTATGTCAGCCACTGGGAGGTGAACATACTGTATGTCAGCCACTGGAAGGTGAACACACTGTATGTCAGCCACTGGGGAGGTGAACATACAGTATGTCAGCCACTGGGAGGTGAACACACGGTATGTCAGCCACTGGAAGGTGAACACACGGTATGTCAGCCACTGGGAGGTGAACACGTGGTATGTCAGCCACTGGGAGGTGAACACACGGTATGTCAGCCACTGGGAGGTGAACACACGGTATGTCAGCCTCCACAGAAGACACTTTGTCCTGATTATGTAAAAGAAGCATGCGATTGTTTCCATAAAGTTTCTATCATTATTTCTTAAACTCGTATTAGTATTACCAAACCCATCAACACGACATGTCGTGACCTCATAGTGACTTCACTTAACTTGTTGACAGGCCAGTTGAACCTAGCTATACTTGTCAACAGGCCAGTTGAACCTAGCTCTACTTGTCAACAGGCTAGTTGAACCTAGCTCTACTTGTCGACAGGCCAGTTCAACGGATAAAATTAAAATGTACATGTACTAGTGTGAGGGCTCTAGTTACATCTGTGGTAAACATCTTTGAACATGGAAGCTCTAGTACTCTATATACATGAAAGTATTGTGGTAAAGATCATTCGATATTGTTCTAATCACAAAGGAAATTATTATTGACATTATTATATCATACAATTCAAGCATTTTACTAAAAACCTAGGATATAAATTAATCAATTCATTTTAACCAGCCAGGACTAATCAGAATTTTCAATATTTGCATGTTAATAATTAAAGATTGTTAATGGTATTAATGCTACCTACTGCAACATGACATATGCCTTGCACCAGTTAGCTTACTGTCTATAATTATTCCACTAAAATGAAATTACGTGTTTCAGGTAACTCACTGCGACTCAATTAATGTCTATTGTCAATTGGTAAATTGTATTTAGGTAAATATTCACAACTTCTAAGCATTATCAGTTATTATTTTAAAACGTTTTGAAAGTTTCTCCCAATTCCATGTAGAAGTCTTCTCATGTATTATTATTATTATTATTATTATTATTATTATTACTGTTGTGTATTTATCTCATTCATATTATATTCATCTGAAATGATAAACCATCAGCAAGCTACCGGAAACACACTATATCTTTAACTTTGACCTTAGATTATCATATCAGTCTTGTATCACTAGTTATTAATAATATCATTCAACAGCACACAAAATACCTAAACTAATGACTGGACAGGCTTGATGAAATGCAATGAAAATTATGGAATATACACATAAACATGATAAAGAATAAACATAAAATAATTGTCAATGACAATATCTGATGAAAACTTTAAATTTTCATTAAATATGGACATGCTGACAGTATACTACTTTCTTATAAGCTGACAATTCACAATTGTATATGAAGACAATGAAATTGGAATATATTGGTGTTATGTCTTATGAATAAGTGCTATCGACATGGATACTATCCACTAAGATACTTACAACACCGCGGACATATCTGCCAATCAATGTTTGTAATGTATTAAACCTTGTAAATAGTAAACATCATTAAACCGATAAACTGACACTAAAACTTTCAAAACAATCGTGTTTTTTGACAAATTGCTGCAAATCATGTTGAAAATTTCAAAACAATAAGCCAGCTCTGAGTTTCGAATACAAGGAGAATACACATGGGTGTATCGAGGGTGTATCGAGGGTGTATCGAAGGTGAAATCACATTGTAGTATTACATAAAGGTATTACATAGAAGAAATGTTTATCACAATCACCAGAATACTTTACAGTCGTTGTAGCAAACATGTAACACAAAATAAATGATAAACACACATTACTAGCCACAGCCTCTGATAGTCGTTGTACCCCTTTGACACACACACTCTCAGCTGGCTTATTGGATTTATCAAATTGTTGCAAATCATGTTAACCAAGCATTTTCTTTCCTTCCTTTATGGACCTCGTCAATCCTCAACAACACATTTTAAGCAAGCTTTGACTAGAAGCCATGGCTGCCGAGATCGACCGAGTCAGTAGTGTACATTTGGATGAGGATTGGCAGTTGGATTGAACAAGACTTCTATTGCACCAGGAGGGACATTTCAACAACTTCACCGCATCCATCACGTCTAGGAGACTGTTGGTATTGGTTGATACACACACACACACACACACACACACACACACACACACACACACACACACACACACACACACACACACACAC
>JAUTBT010050489.1:0-15946 GCA_032361225.1 Lepetodrilus schrolli | reverse complement strand
TAATAGAGGACTATGTTTTCTGATGTCACTTCCACAAGTTGCTCAACCAGGAAATGAATAATTGTAGTCTGAGGCCAGATGTGATAACGGGACAAATGATACCACAACGGTGTACCAGGCCAGAGCGCATTATTGCGCTACTAGGGTTTCGGGAGTAGCGTTTTTTTTAAACGCAAAAATACGCTCCCAGTAGAGAAAGGGTTAAACAAACAGATAATCTCAAAAGACATTTTTTTACAGCAACAATTCTTAAAAACACAATTTTTTTAAAGCAAAATAAAAATGATGTAACATATTTGATAAAGAAAGTCAAAATCTTTATTTTCACATAGCAATCTGATGTCTTGGGGAGTCTGATGTACAGATATGATTTTAGCCAATTTCTTCCACCAGGTTTTTCTTCAATGGAGGAATCTTTCCTCCCCACACCTCCTCAAACAGCTTCTTTGTTTCTGTTGTCGACATCGCCTCAGATTTTAATATTTCTGAAATCGAGAAATTGTGCATACTTTTGTCAGGATGGCCTGAGATTTGCTGGACTGTCTCCCTGCTGGGTGCATAAAAACAATACTTCTCAATAGAGCATGCCCAGATACCACAAGCAAGGAGAGTAAATAATTAACCCACATGTGGAAACATTCATCAAACCTATTCACCATAATAGTAAAGAATTACAACATTTCACAACTAATTGCATGTAATAAGCAGTTTCTTAATTAAAACAAATAATAGTTTGGCATGAAATGCATTGACACTCCTATTTGGTAGATCATCTCGGTAAATAATTTATGGAATGACAAAAATAAAACCACTTCAGTTTCGTATTTTGTATGACCAAAATATTGTTCATGTCTTCTCATTGTGTACTCTGTGTACGGCCATACCAAGTTCCAGCTGTATCTCTGGGATGATCTCTTGCACAGACATTCCGAATCCGTGTGTCCAGCTCATGAAAAACATTCCTTTCTTCAGGGCTCGGAATAACGCCTTTTTTAACTCTTTCAACTCTGCGTTCTTAGAGGACTTTATTTCTGCAAATTAAAGTTTCATTATTACACAAATATTCACTATATTTAGACGAGATGTATTGTCAAGTTTAAATCAAAATAAATTAATAAACCTACTAAAACACTATATTAAATATTTATTACCGTGCACGAACTCTGAGGGTCTTGCAGATAGACTAACAAACTTTCATGCAGGAAGCAAGTTGAAGACTAATCTAAGATAGTTGCTTTCATGGTTCATATGGTAGTATTAAGGAATATACAGTTGTTCATATGGTAGTATTAAGGAATATACAGTTGTTCATATGGTAGTATTAAGGAATACACAGTTGTTCATATAATAGTATTAAGGAATATGCAGTTGTTCATATAGTAGTATAATTACTATTCGATATCTCTGAAAGCATAACCAGAATGTGTGAGTTATATTTGCAAATGTAACTAATGGACCATCGTTAATTTAACAACAACTATAACATATATGCCTCCTACAGCCCCACTAACACATGTATGAACATTTAATAATATGTATTATACATTATATTATACATTATACATTATATTGGGCGAATAATTTAATTATGCTCTGGTTGGTTAGGGGTTTAAAGCCACTTTCAAGATTTTTTTCACTCACATCATGGCTTGCATGCATATGCACTGCTTGTACTAGTGTGGATTTCCACCATTTAAATTTTTTTTTATAGTGCTAGCTCACTTGGAACATCAGATGCCGCAGCAAGAACATGGATACCCAACTCAGATACAGTATACTGACTCCAAGCCGAACAGTCCTTGCCTTGCCCCTTTAATGCTGAGCGCCAATCAGGGAAACAACAAGTCTTTTGGTATGACGCGACCGTGGGTCGAACCCGCGACCTTGCGCACTCTATGGCAAAGCTCTAACCATTACGCCACGGAGCCAGCTAATTATGCTCCGAGCAACATCGTGATTTATAATCAACTGATAAAGGCATGCTACATGGATAAGATATACGCACATGTTAAATTAAATCCATTGCTAATTACTGTTAGGATTTGTAACTGGTTGCATTTGAAGTTGTATAGTGCTCGTCTTTTTAAATTGTCATTTATTGAAACAATTTTAAGTGTGCGTAATTTCATTCTCGTGAATATGTCAATAACAGCATTTGCGACCAATTTATGTCCACTGTGTGTAAATTTAATTCGATATCTTAGACAAAATTCATCGTACGCCACCTTTACATTTTGCTAATGTCACGATGTATACTACTAGTATGTCACTAAATTAATATATCTGATGTAGGCCCTATAATAATATATGGAGAAAGTACAACGGTAAACTTCTAAATGACCCAAGATTTGCATGCCATAAAAATTATTCTTTCTTGAAAAGGCATCTGATTCACATCATGTTACAAACATGTGGTCAACGAGACATCACGTGGTTAACAAGACATCATGTGACTTGTCTTTCAGCACCATTGGAAACTAGGGATAGAACATGAGTACTGCAGTAAAATAAATACTAGCGTAGACAAATACAGCGTACTTTAAACATCGTTTGTGAATATGTCATAAATACCAGTACACGTGATAATTAATCAGTAATTTACCGGAATATCTGACGGTAAACTGAAATGCTGGTACACATGAACATACACATTAATAATATTATCTAATGTTAGTTTATTCCGTAAATTCGTTGGCGACATGCAATTTGAAAAATATAGCAGTTTAAACATTCTACATGGTTGCCCAGAATGCTACAAATGTCCACCGTTAAGTTTGTTTGCTTGCCCAACTAAATTTTCATTTTCCCCTCCCCACCCATTGGTTCTAATCTTGCGTAAATCCGACTATCTAGTCTGGATAGTCGGACTAAATTAAGGTTCTTACA
This sequence comes from Lepetodrilus schrolli, assembly GCA_032361225.1. Lineage (NCBI taxonomy): Eukaryota > Metazoa > Mollusca > Gastropoda > Lepetellida > Lepetodrilidae > Lepetodrilus > Lepetodrilus schrolli. Next base: position 13,060 of record JAUTBT010050489.1, on the reverse strand, counting down.
GAAAATCACGATGTCTAATTGCATAGATTCTAGTGTGTGGTGTTCACTACAATATACTGGCTGAAAAAGCATGTGGTGGTCTATGTTTGTGCCAAAAAACCCCCCCAAAAAACGCACATTGCTTCTGTATCGTTTTATATAACCTTGACACACAAAAAATGTACTGGAATTGGTCTAAGGGAGAAATCAGTTTGAGAAGCTTTTATCGCAAAGCACCTTCCTGCTTGATTTTGGTTTGAACATATCTTTGTGGTTTACGTACGAAGACATTTGCTAAAAAATATTGCAATGTTAATCACTGGGATAATCATGTTTGGTCTGAACAAACCTTCGTTCAAATTTAAGACCTCAAAGAAAAACTTTCAACAGAGAAGCTACGTTATTTAAGACTTTTCAAAATTGATTATTAAATTTAAGACATTTCAAGGATACGCGGGAAACCTGTGACAGTCTGATCAGTGAGACTGGTTTCCAGTTAAATACACTGTAGTGGTTAGTGTATTGCTTGATGTACAGCAGCTCTGCTCAACCAGATTCGATAACCTCCAGCTAATTAACATTTTAAAATAAAAATACGTTACTGACTTATATGTACTGAGCGTAACAATTTTGACACCAGCGTAACAGCATAGCAAAACTCATCTGAACGTAGCAAATTACGCTCAAAGTGTAGCAGTTGGCAGGTCTGCCAAGCGTAAGGGAGATAACTCCAACATACATTGTCTTGTGTGGAAGCAACTCTAAGTACGAGGGAGATAACTCTAACACACGTTTCTTGAGTGGAAGCAACTAAAGGCAAGGGAGATAACTCTAGTAACGAAGCGCAAAGGGAGATTTCTTTAGTGGAAGTAACTAATAACTAGCATACATGTTTCTTGAGTGGAAGTAACTAAGTGCAAGGGAGATAACTCCAACATACATGCTTCTTGTGCAGCAGGAAGTACTCTGTGTGGTAGATGTGGTTATTTTCGGGATCTTCGACCCACACCCAGAATGGTTCCGTGCCACTGCCGTGAACCTAGAAGACAGAACATAATTCAGGATAGTACAAGTTCAAAACATCAAAGATTTCAAGGAACACATCAGTTAGTTCTGGGTAGTTTCAGGCAGGGAGTGGGTAACCAGTAGGAGCTGGTATATAATTGCTGATATTCAAATGCTAAAAAATAGCAGCATGTGTCACATACTTCCCAAGGAGTTGATAATGTCAGGTGATCCTGGGATTCGAACCAGAGTTGCTGGATTGCAAGTCTACCAACTGAGGCAAAGTGGTAACCCCGCTAACTGAGACCAGTATAGGAGCATCGTATATCACATCTGGCTACAAGTACATACTGTTTTGTTAACATGGTCCCAAACATACAACTTCAACTTCATGAGAAGTGATCAGCACATGGTTGAACACATGACATTGAAAAATGGGAGATAAGCTTGGAATGTTCACCTTGTCGTCCCAGGTGAACTCAGCGGTGATCGTGAGCCTCACTCTGAGTACGGTGCGTGTAATTGGCTGGATGCTGGCCTCCAGGTTTAGGGTGGGGATCTGGTACACACACTTCTTGATGATTGGTCCCATCCTGATGTGGTGAACCATGTGACCTGCAGACGGACAGGTCAATCTCAGCATGCACAGTTAATGTAAAAGGTCACTAATCCAATTCTACTAAGAAATGTAAGAATACCTATGATCCTTTGATTAATTCATATTTTAGGATATAGGTCGAGATATATTATTGAAAATTTGGTGAAAAACTTGTGATACCTTGCAATAATTGTAGAAGCATATCACAAATTACAATTTGTATTTGAATCAAAATGGAAAAGTTTGTACAGTCTGATCTCAGCATGTTCTCCTGCAGTGTACTGACCTATTTCATTCACATCCATATCCCGGAGTCTGTCAACGTCCAGTTTCCTACTCTCGATCTTGTGGAGGACCTCGTGGGACAGGATAGGAAACTGCCGCAGCGGGTGTTCAAAGCCCCAGAGTCTCTTGTCAACTGTCTTGCTGAGAGTGAGCAGTCTGCTGGCCATCACTGGCCAACCCTTCTTCAGGGCGATCTCAAACAACGCTCGCATGATACGCGATGCATTCTGCAGAAGAAGAGAAGAGACTGGGAGAGTAAGGAGACTGAGAGAGTAAGGAGACTGGGAGAGTAAGGAGACTGGGAGAGTAAGGAGACTGAGAGAGTAAGAGGAGACTGGGAGAGTAAGGAGACTGGGAGAGTAAGGAGACTGAGAGAGTAAGGAGATGAGAGAGTAAGGAGACTGAGAGAGTAAGGAGATGGTACAAACCTGTGCCACGTAAGACATGTCTGAGATGAGTGAGAAGGAGTCAAGGGAGTGCCGCGACACATACGTCTGCAGCAGGATGTTGACCTTGCCGTGGGGGTTCTCCTTGCCTCCAGACACGGGCATCTCACAGGCCTCGTACACCAGCCCCTCCAGCTCCTCCATTTCGTCCTCGCGAACCTGACACACAATTAAATGCATGTTACCTCCCTAAGAGACCAGGCTGACGAGGAACTATGGCCATCTTCTGGTCGTTTAGCTTTAAATGATGATAAATAACTTATATAGCACATTGGTGCTGTACAGATACCATACCACGCAAAACTACACTCGTTCTCTCCATGGCAACAATAACTTGTGCGGAACTGTAGCTGAATTATTTGGACACTATGAATGAAAGTTAGTCACCTTTATCTGTTGAAACTCCTGCGACAGTGCAACGACGTTGAACACGTCTGCTTCTGTCATATGTGGTTTGAATGCTTCATTGATGGTCTGGAAAAAGAATGGAAAACATCATGTATTCCACATGCAATGGCAACCATTTCTATTTCATAAAACAATGTCACAGATGAGGTGGGGTAAGTGGGATTAGATGAGGCGGGGATGGGTTGGGGTGTGATAAGGCGAGGTGGGGTGGTGTGGTGAGGTGAGTGGAGGAGGTGTAACACTGAAATGTAATAGTTAAAAAAATAAAATTGCTGAGATAGAAATGGGGTGGGCTGTAGATTGCCCACACGGATCCAACCATGCATGGCTGACATAACACAATGACGATTTATTTACAAATTTGAAATCCTCACCTCAACTGTGTCGTACTTGATGTAGAAATGACTGGCAATGCGACCCAAGTCGGTGGAAGAGAAGTATCCTGTCCTCTCGTCAAAGCGAACCATCCTGGCCTTGTCCAACTTCCTCCCCGTCTCCGTGATCAGATCGAGGCGGTGACCTTCCAGCATGGGGTCATCCTGAGTCAAGGTCAAAGTTAATTTGGTATAGATAGCATACATTAGCAGGTGAGTGTACAAGTTGATTTCAGGAGGAATATTTAACTCCGGACTTGCACCATGTGACCAAGTCACGGTCAAATGAAAATAGTTTCTGAAAATGCCTACACCCTTAGACAAATCATCAAAATTATACGCTAGACATCAATGATTCATAATTAAAAATAAAATGTATGTAATTCATGTCCATTAAATATGTTAGACAGTGGTTGCGTACCATCACAGCATTGTATGGGAGTCCGTACACAAGAGGGTTGATTCTCATCCGGACAAACAGATAGGTGTAGCTCAACCACTTGACAGCTTCCTCGATGTTTGTCACTGTTCCTAGTGCCACCTACAACATCGTCACACTCACCTTCAGCGATTTCACAGTGGAAAATAAACAGTGGAGTCTAAATAGTATTAAATAAGACAATTCAATAGAATAGAAGTATATAATAAATCAGTATTTGTCATGAAATGGAAAAACTGCAATCTGATTATGTTCAAGAACATGAGAGGGCCAAAAATGATGTAATACAAAAAAGTTGTATACTCCTGAAGGAGTTTAGAAGGAAAATGAGCACATACTGATCCATTGACTAGGGTAATAATGTAGCGCAACAGTATTCTTATTAAGTGAAATTTTAGTTTTCTCCGAAATTGGAAATGCAACTCTAAATCTAAGTCATGAGTGTAAACTAAGCCTCACAACGTGGTAGTTGGCAGACCTGTACAGTACAACCATTGGCAGACCTGCTGTCTATGTAGACAGTACAACCATTGGCAGACCTGCTGTAGACAGTACAACCATTGGCAGACCTGCTGTAGACAGTACAACCATTGGCAGACCTGCTGTAGACAGTGCAACCATTGGCAGACCCGCTGTAGAAAGTACAATCATTGGCAGACCTGCTGTAGACAGTACAACCAATCTCACCTCCGCATTCAGATTGTCCGAGAGACTGTTCATGAACTGACTCTCGATGGGGTTCTGTCTGGTCATAAGAGACAGATAGTGGCTGAGCTTGTCATGAGACGTGATGATCGTCCCGTGGCCAAATTTGTCAAACTGCGGGCGGCCGGCACGGCCAAAAATCTGCATCACGTCTAGAATCCCCAGGTCCACGAACGCACCTTTCTTAGCGTCATAGATTTGCGTACCCTGAAGTAAAAAAATTAAATAAAACGTTTCACCGAATGAATGAATTAGTGCTTTACATTGCAGCGGGAATATTTGACCAATATGCATCACCGAAGATAGAGACCTGAGATTTAATTAACACAACATATTCATATTGCACAACCTACCACATATCAAACAAGTAGAAATTGTAATCAAACGAGTAGAAATTTTAAGAAAATAAGAGAAGAATGATTTAATAAAATGGGGACTTGACGCATATCATTCTGCATTGTATAATTAATGTAAATAAACATCAGATTCAGATTCAACGACTCTTCTCCTGAATTTATCAACGTGCTTAAAATATTCTTTCAAAATCAGACAATGAGGCTACGTCAATGGCTGTTACACTGAGAGGAAGACGATGACTGCACGTGTCACCGGAGGGAGGTACATCTGACCTTGATGATGACGGCGTGAGCGGGGAGGTTGACCCCCCAGGCGAGGGTGGCGGTACACACGAGCACCTTGACGAGACCGGCGGCGAAGTAGCGCTCCACCAGGTTCCGGTCTTGTCTCAGCATCCCGGCGTGGTGCATGCTGAAGCCGTCCGGAAACAGGTCCTTCAGCTGCTTGTTCCGGGACCGCGCCATCTGCAACACCGCGACATTACGTTGTCAGAGGGTGTGGTATGTGTATGTGTGTGTGTGTGTGTGTGTGTGTGTGGTCTGTGTGAATGTGTGTGTGTGTGTGAATGTGTGTGTGTGTGTTGTGTATGTTTGTATTTGTGTATGTGTGTGTATGTGTCTGTGTGTGTAAAATCGTGTATGTGTGTGTGTATGTGGTGTGTATGTATGTGGTGTGTGTGTAATGTGTGTGTGATGTGGATGTGTGTGTGTGTGTGTCTGGTGTGTATGTGTGGTGTGTGTCTTTGTTTGGGTGTGTGTGTCTATTTGTATTTGTGTATGTGCGTGTGTATCTGAGTATTTGTGTGTGGTGTCTGTCTGTTTGTATGTGTGTGTGGGTATATGTGTTTGTGTGTGTATATCTAAGTGTGTGGTCTTGTATCACCAAAAAACAATAAATGATAACGCTAACCACGGACTATATAAACAAATACAATCAAATAAAATTGACTTATGCTTGGAAAGACACATTCTGTTAAAGACACATTCTCATATTTTTACTAAGGTAGAAGTAGAACTCACATTTTTCTGCGCCTCTCCTAACTTCGGCCCCTGTTCTGGAAGGAACAGCAATGAGTGGCCGCGGTTTTTGGCGAAGTCTCGGAACATCATAGCTGTTCTCACGGTTTCATTTCTTGCATGAACGAAAACCATCACCTGAAGTGAACAGCACTGTCTTAAGGGGAGATAACTGATTTTCTTGTTAATACAAGTTAACCCTTCATACTGCTATAGCCAATAAGTCTAGCAGTGATTTCATCATTTCAGCAGAGAGATGGTTAAATTACCGACTACAATTTCTAAAGGAATTGTCTGTCACTGCAGAGGGCGACTCAAGACACCCTATAGAACACTCAGTGGACATAGGGCAAAAGCATGTACCTGATAACCAGCCCGAACTTGCTCCAAGACTTTCTCGTAGCTTGTGTTGTTCATCTCCAGCAGTTGTTGAACCCGGTTGGTAGACTTGACACCTGAATCACAACATTCAGTGTTATTTCTGTTAATAAAATTGGAGTGTAGAGCTATTATAAAAATAATTCTGCTCACATTGCAATACACCAGTTTGGCAGCAGCAAATCTGCAACACACCTGTAGTACAAAACATTGATGTCAGTACAGACAGCACATTGCACATCAGACACTGATGTTGGGAAATGACAGGTTAAACTAATTAACTAACTAACTAACTCTCTCTCTCGTGCTCTCTCTCTTTTGATCTCATTCCTCTTTCTACGCCTCTCTCTCTATCTATCTATCTCTCTCTCCTCCTCTCACCCTCATGTGAAAATTGCCTTCTCTCAGTAAAAATAACATTCATTTCAATTCCATTTGAGGCCGGCTAGACAGGCAGTGGCCACTGACCTATGAAGGTCTGTCCAAGAGGGACAGGTCTGAATCTGCCGTCGAAGAAGAACAGGCCGAGGTAGGGGTTGACGTTGAGGAAGCGCGCCACGTCCATGTAGTTGGGCAGTGTGGCCGACAGACCCACAATCCTGATCATACTCTGAGAACTCTCCACCTGTAACACACACCACAGACATTGCTATGCGTTGCTAGGGAAGCAGATGGGTGTGATGGGTTGCTAGGGAGATGGTAGGAAGTTTTTTTTATTTTTAAATTTTTTTATTGGTATTTTAACTCGCTTTCAAGATTCTTTCACTTATATCACGACTTGTCAGTTTAGGGCAGGAGGAAACCCGCAACATCGTAGCGCTGAATGTTGCAGTAAACCTGTAAGCATCGGCTGGTACTGACAAGACAGAGGATGATAACTGCACTGCCACTCTACAGAGATCGCATCATATCAATATCGCGTCAGAAAGGTAACTTTCGTGAACAGTGATGCCGGGCCCCCGGGGCGGGATTTGAACCTGGAACCTTTGGCTCCGAAGTCCAACTGTTCTACCACTGCGCTACCAACCGCCCTGGTAGGAAGGTAGTAATAAGAAAGGTGTAGGGTTGCTAAGGAAACTAAACTACTAGGGGGAATGGAGTGTTTTTACTATGGAGGATGTATTGAAACCAGGAAAATGGCTATAGAGAATATGGTTGCTATGGAGTGGATTTATTAGGGAAATAATAATAATAGTAATTGCTACATTATAATTATGTCACATCAATGACATGTTGTTGGCACCCAGTACACACCTGTCTGATGGTCCTGGCAACGAGAGTCTCGATGACGGGACCTCGGTCGTCGTGCAGCAGGTGCACCTCGTCGATGATGAGCAGACGGACCAGCTGAGTCAGCGCCACGTCGCCCGTACTCTTCCTAGTCACCACATCCCACTTCTCTGGCGTCGTCACCAGCATCTGGAATCAGCGAGAGCATATGGTCATATGGTCACGTGTATCGGCCTCTTTGATTGGACGACAGTTCTAATAGTGAGACATGCGCAGCGACTAAATTTCATTTTTTTGGGAGAACTAACGGAGAGGAGAAGTCTTAAGAAATCCTGAATATCCACTGGGCATTTTAGCTTTGGCTAGAGGACTAGTGACAGTTTTAACCACGGGGTGTATGGGGTTATTGTTCAGGGATAGATTTCTTGTCGTTGCACATTTTTTTCAAATGAAAAATTATAAGTGATTATGGAGTATAAGGTCGCTGTGGGAATCTTTCACCCATTTGTGACGAGAAAAATAATAAAATAACATTTCAGGTGAAACCGGGAAGAGACTGTAAAACCATTATTTTAATATTATCAGGGAACAAGCTGAAGTCATCAATTTGAATGAAACTTGTACAAAGAGTTGTGGCTATTCTTGAGATTTCTAAACAATCAGTTGAATATACATTGTCATAATTATTTATAACATTTACTTTAATTCTTATTGGCTATGCAATGATTTCACAAAAACAAGTTGTTTTTGAGTTGTCTATTCATATACAAATCATCTATCAATTAAAGAAAGAAGAGATTAGATTAGAGACAGTGAGATTATTGGTGTGCTTCTTTCTAATGTTACGCCTGGAAAATGTGCTGTTCTTTAGAATGGAGTGAGCAAGCACAGCATAAAGTACATTTCAATTGCCAAAATCTAACTTTTCTAAAATATTCTAGCTTGTTAACATTTGGATATGTTGCAGATGATGTGATTAATATTACTAAATATGTTTTCCTACCTAGTAAGTTGCCAGCTACGTAATTGTAAATTGGCAATCGTATATTTCATGTTGCTGAACTTACTCACGTTCTTGAAACGATACACGCATATACAGTCAACCCTCGGTATACTGCTACTTTATGGGTCCACGAAGTACCCCCAGCGTTATTGCATAGAGCGTTATAATGAGAGATCACAAATCAGTATCACTACCCGGCCATAAACAGGGCTAATGATGCACAGTTGTTCCCCATTGAATAAGGGAAGTGGACATAAAATCACAAACGCTGGTCAACACATAACCTGATGGAAAACAAAAGCATCGTCCAGGTCATGTAATACACAATTATATTGTCATGTGTGCAGGATTTATCTCGGCCACTGCTACACATGGCATCAATGGCTCCCTGTAGTATGTAAAAGGTTAAAACAAGATAAAATTCCTCAAAGCAAATCCAGCCACACCTGAGTCTTAAGGATCTCTGCCTTGGTGAGAGACATATCACCGGTGAGTTCTCTGACAGCGATACCCAGTGGTTCCAGACGACCTCCAAAGTTCCTCACCATCTCTGCGGCCAGGGCCTTCATTGGGGCAACATACACAACCTGCAACAAATCATCGAATTTCAACTCGCCTTATGGATCACAAAATTATTCTGGATATATTAGAGTAATTAGTATTGTATCTTCTATATGAAATATCAAGCTCCATCAAAGCTGATGCCAAAATTATAAGAAAGAAAAGATGAATATGTTAAAAATATAAGAAAGATTTTTTTTTTATATAAATATAAATTGCCAGCCGATGCGGAGACCATTTTCATACACCTACTTACAGTTCTACCTTATAAGGGCAAAACCTCACTGAGCGAAAATGAGGCTACCGGTTCAGTAGGTAAACAAAGGGAGTGGAGCCATATTTTATTATCATTTTACATGTAAGTTGCATGCTATTTGCAGTTGTGTTGTCATGAAACTAGTAAAGCATAAATTTATAGCTACCAGATTTTCTCTATCAATTCAAACTCTCTAGTAATAGGTCGAACACCTAAATTAATCGCCACATTTTTTGTTCTTTTCTGATTCTAAAAATACGAACATGACAATTTTTTTGTACAGGTGGTCAATATTGCTTGTAGCTGTTGTTGCTCCGTGTACAAATCGGAGACCATTATACAGTACAAAATTCACAGTTAACATTTGGCCTTCTATTCAAACATGGTTTATTAATAATTACCTGCAATTATCAATAATATTAAAGTGAGTGTGTCGATAAACACAGGCAATTACCATGTAGACACAGCTAGATAATGATCATAGTAATATGACCTCATATTATAACATTGTTTTAAATATAGTTGTAAGTTAGAAACATTGTGTGAAATGGCTCTAAATGGGACATTTATTGGGAAATTATGTTGAAATATGTTCAAATTTGCAAACACTGGACGTTATTTTATGTCATTAGACATTGATTGGGAATCATCAAGCTATTATACAGGTATAAAATGCAAAAGCAAATGGCAAATAGATGTACTAACTTAAAATTGATTTTGCAGTTCATCAACCAAATGATAACACTGCTAGGCTTTGTTTACCTGCATATGCAAATTTTCCAAGATGGCAGTGGAACCGTAAGTAGGTGTTTTCGAATGTCCAACTCAAGGGAGACAACTCACATTTCATTTTCCCACCTAGGGGAGACCACTCAGGTCCACTCTACTTGTAAGTTATTATAATTTGCAAGTTGTTCTGGAGACTGACCTTGAACTCGTCTTTCTTGATGATGCCCTGAGACATGTGCTGGTTCAGCACGTGCAGGATGGTCAACATAGCAATGTTGGTCTTGCCAGCTCCTGTTGGCGCACAGATCAGCAGATTCTCGTTGGTCTGGTACGCAGAGTGGAAGACCACTGACTGGATCCGATTCAGCGTTGTCATCCCACGGAATGCCATCTGACTGATCTGAGAACAAGTAGTGCATGTATTAACACTGGCTGATCTGAGAACAAGTAGTGCATGTATTAACACTGAACATTTGCTGAATAGTGGAGGACAACAGGTATAGTGTGTTGGGTGAATAGTGGAGGACAACAGGTATAGTGTGTTGGGTGAATAGTGGAGGACAACAGGTATAGTGTGTTGGCCGAATAGTTGAGGACAACAGATATGGTATGTTGGTTGAATAGTTGAGAACAGGTATGGTATGCTGGCTGAATAGTTGAGAACAGGTATGGTATGCTGGCTGAATAGTTGCGGACAACAGATGTGGTATGCATAGACACTGAACCATAGCTGGATATCGAGAAATCGATCAATTGTGAAAGAAGAAACATATTACAGCCTTTTCCTTGTCAATAACCAGAATGCTGAAAGCTTGCGATTGGTTGACTGACACCAGATATTAATAAACTAATGGAAATAATGAAATCATGAAGTCATGATACTAGCTCACCTCATCCAGGTCAGAGATTTGAATGAGTTTCTGTCCAACATCCGTTGGCGCTGCATCACTCGGGGGAATAGAAACTTCCTCATATTCCTTGTTATCTTTCCGCGTAAAGTTTTGTGGCAGCACCAGCTGAACAGAAGATTCATTAACAGCTACAGTTTGATGGTAATTAGCAGCCACATTATATATTGTAACATGATAATAGCAGTCGGATAGCAGTCAGATAGTAGTCAAAGCTCAGTCATATGACACAGTCAGATCAGAAAGAGTCAAATTAAAGACAAGCAAGGACACATCTACAACTTTTCTTACTGAATGAAAAAGCTTCATAATGCAACAAATAATAGAGACAAATAAGAGATGATAACCAGCAAACAATGAATACTGTCTGCACTTTTTGGCTGTGATTTTATGCTATTAATGAATGAATAAAATTAGTGCTTTACATCGCAGCAGAAATATTTCACCCATACGCAACGACTATGTTATTATTATATTTTATGCTATTAATATTCTTAGCCGTACCTTGTTGCCACCCACAAACGCTGACGACTGTCGTGCTTCCTCGTAACTGTCGAAGACGAATGGGTATTTTACCCTCGGCTGGTAGCTCCCCCTGCTGGCAGACAATAGTGGGCGTGTTGCTGCCACTCGCAGTGCGGCCTCTCTGTCAGAATATACAGACGATGAAATGTGGAGATGTTGTATGTACTGCCAAGTACTGTATTAGTGACATGTGTTTATGGGAGTGTACAGGGGGGGTACAGGAGTGTATGGGAGTATACAGGATTTTAAGAGATGAAAATTACAGTACATCCCAAGACAGCTTGAGGGGTGTACATGAACTTTCAGCTTATAAAATCCTGCATGCCCCATTACAAAAATGGAACAAATTTATGATTACTCGGAACCTAGATATAGTAAAACATTGTGTATGAATGTGATCGAACAGCCGGCTACTCAGGAATGATAATTAGCATCAAAATGGAGTAATGTCCCTTTGGCGACCATCAACTTGTAAGAAATTGCTGACTTGTATGGATTTTTATAGGATTACTACTGATCAATCAAACAGCTAGAATCTATTCTCAACAAGGATAATATGATTTATCTGCAAATTAACATTACCAATATTGAATGAGAGCAGAACACATTTGTTTTTAAAACACTATAACACATCCTGTCCCAACACATCTTGTCCTACTGTCGTAACATGTCTTGTCATACCACATCCTGTTCTAACACGTCATATCCTATCTTAATACATCCTCTCCTAACCTCTGAGCTTTTAGCTCTGAAGGATTATGCAACACCGGTTTCTTAACGTCATCTTCATCTACTTTTCTTCCTTCTCGCTTAGATAGCTTCTTTTCTTCTCTCCGGATCTGCTTCATCAGCTGCTTCTCTTCCTCTGTCTGAAACACAGAAATACCTCATGACCATCAAAACTGATATCAATAATACATTCTTAATATATATATTTTTTGTTTGTTTGATTGGGGTTTTAAGTCGCTTTCAAAATTATTTCACTTATATCACGACTTGTCAGTTTAGGGCAGGAGGACACCCGCAACATCCGTAGCGCTGAATGTTGCAGTAAACCTGCGAGCACCACCTGGTACTGACAGACCAAGGATGATATGGTAACTACATTGCCACGATACAGAGAGCACATCCTATCAATATCACATCAGAAAGGTAAATCTTGCGGACATTGATGTGGGGCTCCCAGGACAGGATTAGAAACCAGGAACCTTTGGCTCTGAAGTCCAACATTCTACCATTGCACTACCACCCACCACATATTCTTAATAATATCTAATACTATATCTTAGTTTGTAATACATGTAGTTCCAAACATCTAAAACACATAGCTTTTGTGGGGAAATATCTGTCTGAATATAGTTGGCTCCTAGAAGTTGGTCTCTTCACAGGAATGATACACTAGAGTTAACCTAACCTAAACTTTATAGTCACCTGTATTGTTACTTGGCAACCGTAAGTCGGCCTCTCCGTGTCTTTTTTCCCTGCAACAAGATTTATACAAAACATTACAAAACATTACAATACACTACTTTTAATCAAAAGTGAAAATGGAAATTGAACTTTTTGTAAAATGTGAAAATCGATTGAGAAAGCACAGAACGTTACATATAAAAGACATTTCAAGAACAATTTTCCAGAAAATTTAAGACCTATATCCGTATCAAACAAAACATACAAATTTAATTACACGTTTGGAAAATCTGTGAAAAACACATTTGAAAAAGGGCAACTAATCTAAATCAATCCATTACTGGAACATATAGTTAAAATGTTAACAAATAACCTGGAAATAACCAGTAATGAGAATGCAATTCAAGTAAGTTTATGAGAACAAGCAAGTATACAGATATTTCGTGTA
>JAUTBT010050488.1:0-34391 GCA_032361225.1 Lepetodrilus schrolli | reverse complement strand
ACTGACAAGACCAAGGATGATAACTGCATTGCCACTCTACAGACAGCGCATCCTATCAATATCGCATCAGAAAGGTAGCTTTCGCGAACATTGATGCCGGGCCCCCGGGGTAGGATTTGAACCTGGAGCCTTTGGCTCAACGTTCTACCACTGCACTATCACCCACCCCCTGTATACTTCCTATTAAAACCTATAAAAGTATTCAATATATGACTCTAATTAACATTAACAGTGATTAAAGATATTAAAATGATCTGTGAAGCCATAACTGCTATTTATATAAATAGATATTATTAATCATAGAAAATGTTATATGTGTCATTTAAGTTAACTTAACTAGAATGTGATACTTGAAGATCTACATTTAAATGCATGTAGTTGATAACATTTGGTAAAACATTATTTTCATTATTATAGATTATTCAACATGTATGTGCATACTATAGGTAACAGATGCAGTACGAGAGACATCAATCATTGTAGTGTTATCTTCTATCCAATGTTCTATGAGCTCTAATGTTACGTGCCATATATATATATATATCAATACATCAGGTACAATTTAAGGACCATACAGTATTGTTTTCATTATAGGTTTTCATATATGTCAACAGTGGATATGTCATAATTGTTTTTCACACTTTCACAATACAATAATTGCTTGGCATAAACTATTAACTAGGGAACTGCCCTACAGGTAACTGCTGTCTAACAACATGAATACATACCCACAATATTCTAGTTCAAAATGTCAATTGCAAATTTTACCTTTGGCTAACATTTTCGAACAAGCTTTATCTATACCTTTAGGCAAAATTGCAGTAAAATTGAGTAAATTACAAACAGTTTTACATCTTCATGTTGTAAAATACAATTTTCGCTGTCACAGATCAATGAACATTGAATCTGTTATGTATTAAATTCTGAAATAGTTTGATCAATGTATTTTGATATGTCTGTACATAACCCCCCCAAAAAAGCAAACCATTTTGTGTCTATGTCATGCTAGATCTCAATCCTATGCGATTGAATTATACAGACAGCAGACATTTGTAAGAGAGAGCTACCTGGGTATTGTTACACGAAGTTCTGGTATCTACTATGAGACCATCAGCACATTTATCTGATGAATTTGGTGTAAAAATCTATCCAATGAAATAGATTTTATCATTGTTCTATTTATAGCTCCTAAACTGTTAACGTAAATTTCTCTCTAGATGTGTGCCGGGGGTACCACATGAAGTGAGTCCTGAACGGAATTAAGTATCTCCGCGGTGTGAGGATGTCTGTACAGTGGCAATACAGTTATCACCCTTTGTCTTGTCAGTACCAGCCGGTGCTCGCAGGTTTACTGCAACATTCAGTGCAACAGATGTTGCGAGTTTCCTCCCATCCTAAACTGACAAGAATGGAAAATGCTGTCAGTAAAAATAAAAGTGAGTTAAATACAACTGCTACTGCTATGAGCTGTGTACTACCTGTGAATGGTGTGTTTGGCAGACTGGAAATAGATACCAAACAATATATCCATAAAATTAGATATCAAATGGCACTTTATCGTGACACCTACCTATGTCATATTATGTTACATTTGGTTGGTTGATTTGGGGTTTAAAGCCACTTTTAAGATTTGTTCACTCACATCATGACTGGCATGCATATGTACTGCTTATACTAGTCTGGATTTCCACCAGTTTTATTATATTTTTTTATAGTGCTAGCTCACTTGGAGGTATATCATGCCGCAGATAGAACATGAATACCCCACTGAGACACAGTATACTGACTCCGAGCCGACCAGTCCTTACTTTACCCCTTTAATGTTGAGCGCCAAGCAGGGGAACAACAAGTACCACCTTTTAACCGTCTTTTGGTATGACCGGGGATCAAACCTGTGACCTTCTGCACTCTGGGCTGAAACTCTAACCATTACTCCGGCTGCTTATTGCTATATGGTAGCCCTAGCCATGTATCCGGGTGTGAAGATATGTGTGTATATTTCTTCATACCTGAGGTCCTGTTCTACACTGATGTCTCCACCAGCTTGGCAACGTCCATTGGTCACCACTTCTAATACTCTACATGTATCTATATCATATGATATTGTGAAATCTCTCTGAGTCAGGCTATAGTATAGCTGACTAGTGTTTGATCTGTCTGTCTGGTGTATGTTTATTTGGTTTTTATGATGTTTGGTGTATATTTATTTGGTTTTTATGATCTGTCTGGTCTGTTTATTTGATCTGTGTGAGCTGTCTGACTGGTCTCTGTTTATTTGGTCTGTATGATCTGCACAGACTCTCATGTTTATTCAGATTTTGTGATTTATCTCTTTTGACTGTTTATTAGGTCTCTTATCATTTTATCATTTGTCTGACTGTCTGTCTGTCTGTTCTTTCTGTTTATTTGGCCTATCATCTGTGGCTGGTCTATCTGTCAGGTCATTCTGTTTATTTTGTCTGTATGATTTATGTCTGACTGGTCTCTGTGTTTAATTGGTCTGTATTATCAGTCTATATGGTCTGTTTATTTGGTCTATATGATCTGTGTATTTGGTCTATATTATCTGTTTGTCTGGTCTCTGTTTATTTTGTCTGTAAGGTCGGTCTGACTATTTGGCTAATCTGTCTGACTGATCTATCTGAATTATCTGTATCACGGATAAGTGTGTCTTTCTGTTTATCTGATCTGTCTACTTGATCTGTTTGACTGGTCTGTCTGATTGGTATATCTGTCTACCTGCCTATACCTGTACCTATCTGTCTATCTGTCTTCCAGGAAAGATTTGGATGCAGTGTCAGTACGACAGCATAGTACTTTGTGTGTAATAATCCTTTTTATGAGTGTTATGATAACACAAACTTGTTGTGGGTTCTTCTCCCAAAATAAACAGCTCATGCTCACTGTGATATAATTGACCTGTATGTACTGTGGAACAAGGTCTGTGGAACAAACTCTCTCTCTCCCTCTCTCTCTCTCTCTCTCTCTCTCTCTCTCTCTCTCTCTCTCTCTCTGGTATACCCAGTGGTTATATAGTCCTCATTATACAGAACTATTTAAATATAGTTCTAAAGAGATGTCTCCTTTAGTTTGGCTTTTCTGTGGTTTATTCAGTTAAGAAAGAATAGAATACTTTTTCATAGAACACATTTTTTTTTAGTGTAATTTTATTTGAATGCACCGTTCAAGTTTAAACCTGCATTTATGGTGCATTTCCAGTTGTTTGTCAACTCGTAATGTGAGAAATATTTTAGATAGAGGATTCTACGCCGACTATTAAGGTGATGTGTTCAGACTATTTGTATCACATGCAGTGTGTGCATTCTGCTGCTGGATTATTCACTCTATTCATTCTGCATTCCTTGCTTTCTATCTCTTAGTTTATCCTGCTTTCTCTCCATCCTTTGTACACATTTCCCACGTAGTGCAGTCATCCTCGGTTTGCTGTGGAGGGCGGGAGGGTGTAAACAATCACCCCTGACCTTGCCTCACCGCATATGAAATACGGGCAGGTAAAGAGGGCTAACAATGTCCAGTACAGGTAAATCCAGGTGGACCATTAAGGCTGCATTCACAAAAATAGCGACACGTTCACTTTTTTTGTATTTAGTTATATTACGCCAGATATTAGTCGCCAGACATGCTTGAGTATATGCATTAACAGCATAATAATTATGAATACACACACAGCTGTCTTTTGGTATGCTAGTTTATTGTGTATGCAATTTCATTTATGCCATCTTAAGGTCACTATTGATAAGTGAAAATCTGAACAGGTGGTCACATTTGCTGGTGCATATAAAAGTCATTTGACATTAATAGCCAGGCCATACACAGAGCTGATACACTTGATTGGCTGTTTTGTTATTTTGATCATGTTGATCAAGAGATGGAATACAAGTTTTTAAATTGCTAATTCTAATGTATCATCCTAAAATTATATTTCAAGATATGTACCATACATGTAAATTGATTAACGTCTAATATCCATAACATTTGAATAAGATGGGTATTAAATCTTGTTCATTAAAAAAAACTAAAGCTGGAAATTACATCAGCCTTGATTTAGGCCAGGACTATAGTATGATGTGTCCATTAAACACAGACCAGATATTGAGCAATTCTCCAGTGCTATTGTGCTATATGTCCGCAAATTGTGCTGTATGCCTCCAATTGTGCTATGTCTCCAGGGGTTGAGCTATATATCTCCACATGTTTTGTTATATGTCTCCAGAGGTTGTGCTATTTATATCCAGATGTTGTGTCACATTTCCACAGGTTGTACTAGATATATGTCTCCAGAGATTGTGCTATATGTCTCCACAGATTGTGCTATATGTCTCCAGAGATTGTGCTATATGTCTCCAGAGATTGTGCTATGTCTCCAGAGGTGGTGGTATATACATGTCTCTAAGTGTGCTATACATCTCTGGAGGATGTGCTATATATCGTCAGAGATTCTGCTATGTCTTCAGAGGGTATATATCTCCAGAGGTTGAGCTAAACATCTCTAAACGTTGTGTAATGTCCCCAGAGGTGGTATAAATAGTACAAAGCCTCCTATAGTACATTCATATAACAACATTACTAAGTAAACACCACTTTACAATAGCTAGAGGACGCACTGTTCATGTCTGTTAGTAACTATTGTCATATATACTTGCGTTGTGGTTGTATTGTATTGCTGGTACGTGTCGTTGTTATTTTAATGTTATTTTTTTCTGAATCTGATATTCTGCATCCATAAACATAGTATCTTGATTGATTCTGTGTGTACAATGTGTGATCGATAGATTTAATTAATTTACAATATATATTAAACATGACTTATGAATAAGTTACCACAGTAGGTTCCACAATGCAATGTGAGTAATTTTCCTTTGTAGGATATTGACTATTTCCCTAAGAATGATTTGATTATGTTTTCATTAAATCAATATACACTTTGGGATGGTTGGATAATAAAAAGTATTGCGAAATATGATGGGTTCATGGCATTATATTATTTAAATTGTATTGCATATATGAATTTCTATACAATAGACAGTAATGACAATAATACAAGTGTCCAGTATATAAACACAATTTAAAAAATAATTCTGCAACAAATAAAGGTTGCTGTTTTTTTGTTTTTTTTTGTCGATGGATTGCTCTTCTTAATGTGGAATTGTTGGATTACTGCGTCATCTTCAGCATATTAGGAGTTGTGTCATATGACTAATACTCTGACACATGATCATGTGACTACCACCCCCACACGACAGAGACTGTTGATGGAGTGAGTGTAGCATACTCCAATCAAGTGATTTATCACCGGTACATTTGTGTGCTCATTAGTATGTGGATTACAGACTTAACCACAGATTGATCAAACATCTTGTATGGCAGTTAATTTATACTGGCTGCAGCCCTTGACCAAAGATGGCCAAGTTTACCATAAACTTAGGTATTGTTCTTGTACAATCTAGCTGGTTGACTAATCTACCTGGTTAACTAATTTAACAGATAACTAATTTGTTAAAATTGTCACTGTCATTAGTCGCAGTGATTGCCTGCCAATATTTTCTGATGTTGGCTTTGGAATCTTCCTGAATTTAAATACATGTATGTGAATTGTTCACAAATTATTTCGGCAACATGCCGTAACATCTTCATGAAGACCATCTTGTTACTCAACATTTTGTCAGTGAAATGTAGATGAGATGAGTACATTATTACGGTGTAATTCTACACCTGTTTGGCCCATGCAAGTTGTGGGTTTCATGTCATTCCCCATTAATATACGGAAATATATTAAATATTGTATTAGTTTGTTTATGATGTGAGGAAAGCCTACTATAATTACTAATATTATAGTAAAACAGACAGCATACATACACTCCATCCCTTCAGTCGCCAAATGTGACATTTTAGGTTTGTACCCCCTGAAATGCATTCCATGTAATATATAAGTGCCAGTAGCGTAATCATGATAACATCAATGCAGTCAATGTAGAAAATAATTGGAACAGGTGAGTGTTTGTGTTTGTGCTATGTACAGGTGAAGTAGAGAGTTGTACAGGTGAAGTACAGAGTTGTACAGAGACCCGTCTGTTTGCTGACCTAGATAGCTTGGCAGGGCATGGTTGACAGCACACCACACTGCACGGGGCTGTAAACACAGGCTCACTTCCAGTGAAGGCATAGTCTGCATATCTGACCCCAGTATGCTTAGCTAAATACCTAGTAAATACCACCTGATTTAATTGATTAATGGGGATCCATATATGGATTACACACAGAGCATCTCACATACAGGACATCTCATGTAGGATACATCAGACAGGATATCTCAGATAAGACATCTTGTACAGTACACCTCAGACATCAGACAGGATATCTCAGACATCTCCCAGGACATCTGTCTGAGAACATATCAAATGACATCAGACATGACCTCTCAGACAGAATATCTCAGACAGGATATATCAGACAGGATGTCTCAGACATCTCCTAGGACATCTGTCTGAGAACATATCACATGACATCAGACAGGACCTCTCAGACAGAATATCTCAGATAGGATATCTCAGACATCTCCCAGGAAATCTGTCTGAGAACATATCACATAGCATCTCAGACAGGACATCTTAGACATCGGACAGGACATCTGTCTGAGAACAGGAAATCTCACGTTGATGTCTATCAAGGAACATATCTTGCTCAGAACATCTCACTTCGTCACATGAATCTCAGTCCGTACATCTCACTCAGTACATCCAACACAGGCGGGCCTCACTCAGTGCATCTAAGACAGGCCGACCACACTCAGTCAACGCTCTCCAGCTCCATGCTGTGAGACACATACATCCCAAGGAGGGACCAGTCTGCCGAAATCAGCTAAGCTGGAAGGCGACTGTCAAAGCAGTAAACCCCACCACCACCACCTCACTCAGTACATCTCAGTACATCTCAGTACATCTCAGTGGTGTATCTGTACAAGACATAGCACAAGCAGAATGTCTCGGTGATTATCAACAGGACATATATTTTTCATGTAAATTCAGACCGATTAGACAGACAGACATTTATTCAGTAATAAGGCCTTAGACCCAAATACATTATATGCATAATTTTGCACATGATTAGTTATATTGTTAAAAGATTCCAGAACATGTATTTTACATGTAAATTCAGACCGATTAGAAAGTGATAGTTCTGATTAGCAATTCTCAAGAACTACACAAACTTGTTTTTGAGTTGGTCAACCATGAAATGACCTGTTATTTAAATCAATGGTAGTGGACGATGTGGACACTGTGTTTCAATTACCTGTTTCAGCTCTGGGTTAGACTATCTATAGTCTCAGAGGGTGAAAGTAAATAGTTTTAATATTAATTTATATGTATTATATTTATATGAAAGGAGCCGCTGAAATTCTTTACTTGTTCTCCAGTAAATCTAGACAGTCTCCAAGTCATTATTAATTCAGAATT
This sequence comes from Lepetodrilus schrolli, assembly GCA_032361225.1. Taxonomy (NCBI): domain Eukaryota; kingdom Metazoa; phylum Mollusca; class Gastropoda; order Lepetellida; family Lepetodrilidae; genus Lepetodrilus; species Lepetodrilus schrolli. The sequence continues at coordinate 26,916 of JAUTBT010050488.1, read as the reverse complement.
TTATTTCTTTAAAAAAATTAAACTCTATGGTTGACCAATGTTGACTGAATGGTATAAATCTCAGATTGACTCAGCATAGTACAATGGTGTTAGAGAGACATTTAGTTTTCCCACATTAAACTTGAAATACAAGAATTCCTGCATGTTACATCATCATTTTGTTGATCATGTGATATTTGACAGCCTTGCCCATTTAAAAAAATTGGGGTTTAGAGTAGCTTTCAAGATTCTTTCACTGATATCACGACTTGTCAGTTTAGGGCACGAGGAAACCCACAACATCTGTAGCACTGAATGTTGCAGTAAACCTGCGAGTACTGGCTGGTACTGACAGACCAAGTATGATAACTGCATTGCCACTCTACAGTCAGCGCATCCTATCAATATCACTTCAGAAAGGTAACTTCCACGAACATTGATGCCAGGCTCCCGGGGATGGGATTTGAACTCTGGACCTTTGGCTCCGAAGTCCAAATGTACCACTGCGCTACCACCCGCCCTCAGCCTTGAAATGCCTTGAAATGCGAGTTAGAATGTGCATATGAATAATATCACTTGATCAGTAAAATTATGTAATGTAAAATGTAGGAATGCTTTTGAAGTCGAACATGGAAAAACTAAAAGTCTCTTTAAAAAATATGCAGCAATACAAACATGCACAACATTATTTTACTTATAAACATCTTTTGTACTAAAATATTTCAGGTTTTATGCTATATGTAATAAATGTGATAATGTGGCACACTTTGAAGTCCATGGATTCTGTTGTTAGAATTAATTTTACTTACATTATGTGAGATAACAAATATCTGCATGCCATATATTCATGATACTAGTGCATAAATATTGCACTCGTCTTGTATTATATATAATTATATTACTATATTGCACAAGGCACATACTGGTCAAACTGGATGTATTTGAATGACATTACTATGACACATATATGCCCAAAGTATCACCCTTAGGACGTTGATTAGGGTTATCATACATTCCCATAAATATTGATGAAGATTACCAATATTATCATGATTATTACAAGATCTATTAAATGACATCGTTCATCTGTCAGTACCAGCTGGTACTTGCAGGTTTACTGGACCAATCAGTGCTATGGATATTGCAGGTTTTTCCTCCTGACCTAAACTGACAAGCCGTGATATGTGCAAGAATCTTGAAAGCGACTCTAAACCCCAATTAAAAAAATACAATAATAATGAATTGACTACCTATATAATATAATACCTCTACTGCAAACATTATGGATAGATTGATGCGACTTTTAATGTGACACATTCCACAGCTGTCCAAGAAACTGCTTACAGCATACAATGTCTAGTCCAGCATGACTGAATGTTGTAATCAGAAACTGCTTACAGCATACAATGTCTAGTCCAACATAACTGAATGTTGTAATCAGAAACTGATCTGTTCTCATCTCTTTCGATTTTTATTATGGACTGGTTACAGAAACAAATATCAAGTTTATACATGAAATGAAGAAGAATTTCTCAAATGTTGACGTGACCCTTGGATTGAATCAGTTGCAAAGAAACAGCAAAGTATTTGTTTCAGTGTGGATTATTGCAATGTACAGCTGAGGTGGACTCTACCTGCTATTTTTTTATGGCCTCTATCATGTCAATGTAGACCACCAGTGCTGTCTATAGCAGCAATGTGGCCTCTCTATCAGTGCCATATTCCAATATATAGTAGCCTCTATGTAGACTACCAATGCCATATACCCCATCTTTAGTAGTCTCTGTAGACTAGTCTACCAATGCAAGATTTCTTGAAACAAATTTGCAACTAATAAAAAATATATTTGGCGAAAATTCAGAAATGAAAAAAAAACCGAAGTTCCAATGGTCAACTGAAAACTGCATCTCAGTGTGAGAGAATATTAGGTGCTATATATAGACTATCAGTGCTATATATAGACTATCAGTGCTATATATATAGTATGAGAGAATATTAGGTGCTATATATAGACTATCAGTGCTATATATAGACTATCAGTGCTATATATATATAGTGTGAGAGAATATTAGGTGCTATATATAGACTATCAGTGCTATATATAGACAATCAGTGCTATATATAGACTATCAGTGCTATATATAGACTATTAGTGCTATATATAGACTATCAGTGCTATATTCCTATATTTGTTTTAGTGGCATGATTGTATACCTCCGTGCACCACCCTGTCTGCCAGTGCCATGTTTATCTATGTCTGCATAGTAGCCTCTGTAGACATAGTGGACTATTAATGCCATATTCCCGTCTATTGAGGCCTCTATAGATAGACTACCAATACCATATTGCCATCTTTAGTGGCCTTTGACTATGTAAACTAACAGTGCCTTATTCCTGTTTTGTCTACCACAGCCTGCTTCTATTTTCATTGCATAATGATTATGTCAATAACCATTGCATCAGTGACGGTAGGAATTCTCCTGGCCTGTTAAAAGTCGATGATATAAATTATATATAATTAATAAAAACAAATCCAATAGAATACACATGTTGCAGGTGTACTCAATATACTAAAATAGATGTGTTCTGTAGTGGGAATAAATGTATTATATTATGTTCATGCTTTCACAGGCATTCATGTCTTATTAAAACGGAATATCATTTATCCCAACTTCAGACAAAGTTACATTTGAATGGCTTATTTAGTTCTACAACCTTTACACTAGTGGCTCAACACATTGTAAGCAGGTCGTTGAATAATGAATAGAAACTGACATCACATTATGGGTCATTTGCTGCACACATTCTATGCAATTGACCTGAGTGACGAGTGACGTTGCTCCATGCAGGTCTAGTGCTAGAGTAATGTGCGATCGATTTAAAACTAATGTCATTTGCTGACTCAGGTTGCTTGTCAAAGTTTGAGTAGATATGGTGGATAGTTACATTAGGTGATCATAAGACAACATGCAAGTGCCGAGCATTTCATTAATGTGAAGTATAGATACTGAATATATGCAAGAGATGAAGATCCTGGCGTGTTGAACGATGCTTATCTTGTGAATAGCATAACATATCTGATACATTGATGTGGGAGATACCCGATATACAGAGCACTACAAGAATGGTTTAAAGGGTAGCTTATTATATACTCAACGAAATAAATTAAGGGCCAGCAGATATTTTTTCGTGGGGAAGTGGAACTCGCCTTGAGGAATCAGGTTCCAATGCATCTGCAATGTCTTGAAGAGTTCCTGGAGCCTGTAAACATCTGAACATTCTTCATTGTGAAATAATATTAATGATTTATATATCAAAAATGGCTACTGACCCTCAATGAAGGTTGTATATAATGTACTTATTATTGTCATCATCAACTTAGTTTTTGAATGCATTGTAGCTTACTGCGGGTTGACATAGTGGACTACATAATAACAGTGTCAGTGTAGGACATATCTGGTAACTGGTTGTCAGAATACCTGACTTCTTATCAGGATACCAGGCCCCGAGATTCTGAAACCTTTTCTTTTTTAGTAGGATTTCTTGTACAACTCGAAGATTAATTGGCATGTTAAGACATGACTGGGCATAATGTGATCACAGACAATGATGAGATATCAGCCTTTAAACATTGCATTCTTCTTATAACCTTTAAAATAGAATAAATATTCATGAAGTACTCATCATTATTAAGTGCACATGTTGTACAAAGCTTTGGACATGCATAATGGTACCTTTAAATTAAACATTTAAAGTATTATTGAATGACAGCAGGTATTCTGACAAACATTATCAGATATTCCTACAGTAGTAAGTTGTCAAGTATTATGACATTAATATGTCCATATCTAAGGACAAGTTGTAGTATTATTCATTGCCTAGTACATTCCATATCTCATGATAAATTGTAGCATTATTCAACCCTAGTACATTCCATATCTCAGGACAAGTTGTAGCATTATTCAACCCTAGTACATTCCATATCTCATGATAAATTGTAGTATTATTCAACCCTAATATGTTCCCACCTCAGGACAAGTTGTAGTATTATTCAACCTTAGTACTAGTCACCACTTGTGCTTGACAGTGTTGCAGATAAACATTTGTCTACGGGTCAAAGGTGGCAATATTTAGAAAGGAAATAGTTCAACTTCCTGGTCTGAATGCAGGACTAGCCAACTCGACTGTATCTACCTTGTTGAGCTGGTGTGCAACATGCTTAGCAGCCGTATGACAATGCCCAGTCAGGGCTGGTGATGCTACTATAGAGCGAGGTCTCATGCATGTTTGGTGTGTCATTGATTTTGATATATTATACGTGTTGTACCCGGGGCTATGTATATGGGGATGTACTTGTGTGTGATTTAACCTGTGTTATCATGGAGTATGAAGATTGTAATGAATTAATATTTGCACTGAGGAATGGAGATATAGAACCTTGCCCAAATACCGTCTGATATCAAAGTTATCAACATCAGTTAGGGTTATAGGCACATTATTAATATGCTTGTGGTTATCGGTTATATAGGTGCATTAATATGCTTATTATTACTATTATTGTTATTATTATTATATAAAAGTAACAAATATTGAGCCAAGGCAAGTCAAGTATTTTTCTTACTATTAATTGTTGATGTATTACATATCAATATATATCATTATTTATTTTTAAAAGTGACAGTAATTCCATAATTTTACATTATTATTGTAAAGTAATTATTAACAATAAATTATGAGGTAAGCTACTATACAACTATTTAAAAATGAAATAATGTTAACATTTATATTGCGCCAAATTCATCCTCAAAAGCATGCTCATGGTGCTACATTATTACCCCAGTCATTGGACATGTGTGCGCTGAATTCCTTCTCAACTCCCTGGGCATCATACAACCCAAGCTGTCATTCAACACACTACAAGGTTATCATTCACATGTCCATCTCATCCTTCCGGGTACCCATTCTCTGCTGGGTGAACAGAGGCATTTTCGAACTGAGCCACTTGCCTAAGGTGACACCACAAGTTTTTCAGCCCGTGATTCAGTGTAACAACACCTGGGCAGGTGGATAATCCTTACTGTCAAGCCCTAAGTTGATACAAAAGCTTCTCGATGCTGTTCCCTGTTCCACAGCAGAATGATCACAGTGCTACGAGATTCGTAATGCCCTATATACTTGCATATGGAGTTACGACTCTTGTAGCGCTACGACCATTGTTGTGGAACAGTGTATCGTTGTAGTGATCGCTTGTAGTGATCCCATATCCATGGCGATTAGGCACTTAATGAGAGCACTGTGGTCTCGTAGTGGATAAGAGAGCTTCATAGTGGATAAGAGAGCTTCATAGTGGATAAGATGAGCTTCATAGTGGATAAGAGCTTCGTAGTGGATAAGAGAGCTTCGTAGTGGATAAGAGAGCTTCATAGAGGATAAGAGAGCTTCGTAGTGGATAAGAGAGCTTCGTAGTGGATAAGATAGTGGATAAGAGAGCTTCGTAGTGGATAAGAGTACTTCATAGTGGATAAGAGAGCTTCGTAGAGGATAAGAGAGCTTCGTGAAACGATACCCAGGGAACTGATGGCTAAATAGCCTGGAGTCAGCACAGGGCGGAACAACAGATGGAGGAGGAAGAGGAGGAAGAGGAGGAAGAGGAAGCGGAGTAGGAGGAGTTAGATGTATCTTCTTCCTCCATTACCCTACTTTAATTCTTCTACTTCAGAGAAGGCGGTCTGTTCGTGACACAGGAAATTGAGTTCTCGATATGGTTTTGCAGAACTTCCAAAGGAGTCTGCAATACCCTTTCTGACGATACTGCTTACGAACAGAGATGCACAGTAGTGCTAATTTGCCCCGGACTTCGTTGAATGGGTTAGTGTCTAGTAACCATTTCTATTAAAGAAACTAATATCGTTTTAGAATTGCAACGAGTCTGCAATGCTTTTTTCTAATGATACTTTCGTCATACTCAAAGATCATAGCAATGCAAGCATATCCTGGTGCATGGAAGCACTTGTGCTACATAAACATACTTACTATACTTATCATTATACTCATCAAGCTGATAAAAAGAAGGAAATGTTAATCTAAAATCGAGTAAGTTAAATGGATTATTGTGTACTATTATCTGCCTATCCAGAAAACGAAACACGAAAAATATACATATTTATTTTGTTCAATATTATATTGATATCCATTGGTGCTAACAAAATATTCCTGTGTTAAAAAAGGATCAAAATATTCCTGTGTTAAAAAAGGATCTAGATAATGAAAACTCAAAACAACTGTACTTTTTCTTTAAATATTCACTCCCAAAATGGAACATCAAAGGATGGTCAATGTACAAAATATTATCAATGTTGACAATTTCATTATTATTTTTAACTGTCTCCATGCTGAAGGCACCTGGAGATGCCCGAAAGAGCTGTGCCTATGCTTAATCCAGCAGGGAGAGGGAGGGTTAATGAAACAGATGTCCATCACTACCCTACTTACCCACAACTTGTTTCCAACATGGACCCTTCCACTTGTAATGAGGCCATTCCAAAATCAGCCACCCGGATATTATTTTTTTCGTCTAGTAGTAAATTTTCTGGTTTTAAATCTCGATGACTGAAACAATTGGAAATTGCAACATATTTAATATTAAATTTCATTCCATCACAAACTTTTTAACATCTTCATTTGACATGTAATTTGAAATATATTGTCTCCAATGTCATATTTCAGGCCAAGAGTTTTTTTAAACTTTATTAAATTGTGATTTAGATCTGCTTTCAACATTCTTAACACATATCATAGCTTGTCAGTTTAGGGCATGAGGAAACCAGCCAATATCCGTAGTGCTGTATGTTGCATTAAACCTGACAGTTCAAGGATGATAACTGCATTTCCACAGTACAGACAGCGCATCCTATCATGATCACATCAGAAAGCTAACTTTCGCCAACATTGATGCCATGCTCCCAGAATGGGATTAGAACCCAGCGCCTTGCCAAGTGTGGTTCACCTTGTCCAATGGTTAAAAATATAAATTTAAAAAATCACAGCCTGTATCTTTAATTTTCATTATATTTATCATCCAAGATGTAAAAATACACTTTACTTATTTTCACCATCTCGTGACTAACAATAACAAATACCTTAAAAACAGCCATAACACAGATCTTAATTTAGTAATTGCCTTGTAACAAATTGATGTTGGAGAGGTACAACATAATGGGTTTGTTATCATTTGTAGTGATCTTACGAGGTACAATGACACTTTCCATTCGTTTTGATAAAATCGTTACGAAATACTATACGGCATGAATTTGCCACGTTAAGATAATGAGACTGCAATTAGCGGATTAGCGGCTATGTAAAAATAACGTTAATATGTGTCCATACGGCTATCTATTTGGATAATCTTACTAACAGGCCAAGTTGGCCCAGATGAGGACAAAATGAAATAAACATGCATTCAACTAGATATATAATGTCAGATGAAATCCAGATTTTACTAGATCAGATTTTCTACAGGTTTTTTAGTGCTAGCTCAATGGAATATCATACTGCAATTACAGTAATTAATAATTTGAACCATCTAATAGTTCAAACATCTAAATTAATTGCCGGAAAAAAATAAATCGAATACGGACATGACCCAATTTTTTCAAATTGTAATTTAAAAATTATTTGGACATATATGACATGGTCGGGAATTGACCCATAAAGGAAAACAAGCAAGCAGACGATGACCTCAAAATCTTATCAGACCTCGTGGTGCAGGCACTTGCACCCACATGATAAATGGTGACAAATTCTGAGATTGTTTTTCTTTCCGGAGACTTACCAGATATTGTGACTATGACAGAAATCGAGCGCGGAGATAATCTGCCTGAAGAATCTTCGCGCTTCTTTTGGCGTTAACCTCCCCTTTTTCACCAGGTAGTCAAACAGCTCGCCTCCAGAGACGTGTTCTAGAATGAGATATCTGAAAGGAAAGGAACGGCACAATTAAAATTGGGGTTTGTGGTAGAAATAAACAGATTACATAGACACAGATATCGGCACTCTCTGTGGATAATAATGTGAACATTTATATTGTGAACATTTATAATGTGAACATTTATAATATAATGTGAACATTTATAATGTGAACATTTATAATGTGAACATTTATAATGTGAACATTTATAATGTGAACATTTATAATGTGAACTTTTATAATGTGAACATTTATATTGCGCCAAATCCCCGCTCGAAAGCAAGCTCATAGCGCTACATTATTACCCCGGTCAATGGATCTGTGTACACTCAATTTCCTTCTCAACTCCCTGGGGAGTATACAACCCAAGCTGCCATTCAAGGCGCTACAAGGTTATCATTCGCATGAGACAAGACGTCGATCTTTAGGGAATTTCCAGTTGCCTCCTGCACTGAGAAAGTTAATCTGTTTTCGATTTGAACTCGTAAAATGCAATCTCGAGGCAAAAGAAGTTCCATGTACAAAGATAAATTATTTCAGCAGGTAGACCATAGCTGATGATGCACTTTTAATATTTTTCATATTTTCTAACACATTTATCTGGCCCTGATATTAGGAAACGTTTTGAGTACGATTTCATGCTCAAGCTCAAATTTTATATGGGGATTTGTGAACAAAAACTTTGAACAAAAACTTTGAACAAAAACTTTGAATTAAGCATGAAATTGCACTCATAAAGCTTTCGTAATCTCGGTACCCAGTTTAATCACAATAAGTTCTCCAGCAGCGAGAATGTTAACCCTCTCCATGCTTGAGGCAACTAGTAATGCCCTAAAGAGCTGTGTCTGTGCCTAATCCAGAAGGGAGAGGGTTAATCAATCAAATGACATCAATTGTAAAAATATTTCTCATACTCGAGTATGCAATTTTGTTTTGTAAATTTTGAATCACATTTCAAATTCATAATATTTTCTATGTCATATAATATTTATTACAGTATTAGATGAACACAATCTTACAAGTCTTGTTCATTAAATTCAAACTTTTGTGAATTTTGCATTATCAATTTTGAACTCTAACTGTCATTTTAGGTATTATTGATTATTAACCCTATCCATGATGTATTAGACACACATACGACTCATTAGACTATCTCCGGTTGCCTCCAGCATTGAGAGAGTTAAACATTGTCAAAAGGGACACTTTCGGATCTTGACCATTAACCATCTTCCTGCTGGATTAGGTATAAGCACAGCTCTTTAGGGCATCTCCAGTTGCCTCCAGCAGGGAGAGGGTTAAGCAACATTCAATTTCAACCCACAGATGTATCACACTCAACATGCTCAATAACAGCATCAGACCATCACCCAAAAGTAGACCAGCATAGCAAGAGTTAAACTTTGGTAACATTGATGAGGGAAGCTTGAGATTACGAAACATTTTCGAGTACGATTTCAAATTTTCACGCTCAAGCATGAAATCTTACTCGAAAATGTTTGCTAATCTTTGGGCCAGATTTTGACCATCATGGGACGTTCCACTTCAACCCATAGACACACCACACTCGACAACAGTATCGTCAGACCATCCCCAAAAAAGTAGACCTCTGAGAATGCACTCCATGACACAATGGTTCCTCCTCGCATCTCCATAAATCAATAAGAACACCACTCTACTCGTGTCTATCAGATTTCTGGGACCTTTCCACATAGTGTCGTAACCATAGCAATACAATGTATGCAAATCATGCAATAATAACAAACACAACAATGTGTACATTATATTTCGCCAAATCCATGCTTGAAAGCGTGCACATAACGCTACATTATTACACCAGTCAGTAGGTCAATGTGCACTCATTTCACCTTCTCAACTCCCTGGGGAATATACAGCCCAAGCTGCTATTTAAGGCGCTAGAAGGTTTACTGTTTACAGTAAAATATCTACCCACACAAACCAAGTATAATAACATTACACTATTACACCCTCCTTCAAACATGTCCAATGTTCAAAGTATTTTCAGTGACATCACACTGATCTGATTATGGTGGGAAGCAAACCCATAGCAGCTATGGTATTTATGGGAAGACTGCTATGCATGCGAAGCAAGTACGTTAACTGTAGACTTTGCATACAGACTCTGTGTCCATCTATATATAGAACGTATATCACCCGACCCCAAAACCCAGACCCTCAACCTGACAAACTCTCCCACCCCACACATTTCTGGATCACCAGTAACATTCTACAGTTCAGGTTCAAATCCCGCCCTGGGGGCCGAGCATCAATGTTCACAAAAGTTACCTTTCTGACGGAATATTGATAGGATGCGATGTCTGTAGAGTGGCAATGTAGTTATCATTCTTTGTCTTTTCAATACCAGCCGATGCTCGCAGGTTTACCGCAACATTCAGCGCTACTGATGTTGCAGGTTTCCTCCTGCTCTAAGCTGACAAGCCGTGATATAAGTGAAACAATTGTGAAAGCGGCTCTAAACCCCAATTTAAAAATAATAAATAAATAAAATAAAATAAAAATTCTACATCATCACAAAAGCCTGCATTGTAGAAAACCCAATCTGTTGAAGCGAAAGTCCACATATAATCAGCTGTGTGGTGTGCTTGCCAATATTTCCCCCCAGAGTAAGGTCGTATGTAATGACATATGACTGATGTAATGTACTGTACTGTACTGTAGCCCTCTGACCAGCGTGGCTATCATTCTGTCAATAATGTTGTAATCAAACTGAGAAGAAAACTGATATCGAACCAGCCCCACCAGAGTCATGTGATGAAAACTTTTAAACACAACCCCAATGTTTTATTATTATAAATATTTATGGAAAGTTAAAGTCTTTGTTAAAGATGTTTGAAGCATATTTTTTTAAATGCATATTTAAAAAAAATAAAATCATATTTTATACCTTTCCATTTATATAATTGTTTTCTCCGAATTGTAATATTTTCCCCTTGATTAATTTTAAAGATTTTCTTTTTACATGGAAATAATATTTTTTCTTAGATATTCACATTACATAACAATTAACATGACTGTCAACACCCCCACCCCCCCCCCCCCAAAAAAAAATAACAACAGAATTTCGCAAAAACACTAATTATACATAATATTAGTGCAATAATTATTGTCACGACTTTCACCGATATAACTGGTCAAAGCAAACTGAGCTCACCCACATATTCCAACAGTAGACCTACACCCACCAGAGTTTACTTTTCTCCATCTGTCCTTCTAACAGACAGGTCTGTGTAACCTGATGTCTGCACTAATGGCTATCAGTGATGTCAGTTGTAATGAACACTGAGGCTAATAAGTCACTGATCTAGAGAAACTGTGGAAGAGGCAAAGACCAAGGCTTGATGATAATGATAATGACATTGATAATGATGATAATATTGATGATGATGATAATGATGACATTGACGATGATAACATTGATGTTAATGACATTGATGATGATGACAATGATGATGATGACATTGATGATGATATTGATGATGATGATATTGATAATGAAAATGATGATAATGATGATGATGTGATGATATCAAACTGATTTGATGTTCCAGTATGATGACAATGATTACATGACGACCATATGATGATACATTGATGATGCCCATTACGACGGATGATCATGATGACATTATCAAACTGTTAATGACCATAACGATGACATGACCATAATGCCATGGCAATGATGATCATGGTAACAATAATGATAATGATGACATTGTTATATCAAGTTAATGTTAATAAATGGTGAAGTAATGATAATGATGACTATTATGACAATGATGATCTTGATGATGATGACATCAGTCCAAGATGACAATAACTATGACAATGATGATTGATGACCAATAAGATAACATAACAAGTTGTCATGACGATAATGATGATATTAATTAGAGCTGAAATAAATATCAAAAATTCTATTCGAATATTCATTTGTTAGTATTCTATTAATATTTGAATATTCGTTCAAAAACTTATTATTATATGATTTGATACAAAGTCATATTAACCCATCGATAAAATTAAATAAAAAGAAAATGGTCACACATCTCGAATGTATGGTCTGTAAAATTCTATTGTTGTGTTTTCTGACTAGATATTGAACTGTAATACTGAACTAAGAAGAGATCTACAACTCTTCTGCAACTCTAATATAATAGATCACTGATGACCATAATTATGATGACGAACATGAATAATATAACAATGATGACCATCAAGACAGCATCAGACCAAGTTAATGACCATAACAGCATCCAGCAGAAAACCTATAGACATCAGAATCCACAATCCACTGAGAATCTGCCAAGAATCCACTGAAAATCCACCGAGAATACACCAAGAATCTGCTGAGAATCCATAGAGAATCCATAAAGAATCCACAGAGGATCAGACAAATGATGCATCATTAATCAAAGGCAACCATCCTTCAGTTCAAATAGGTCCCTATTTAAACAAGCAAAATACAAAATCTGATGGGATTTTTTCACCCAATGAACATGGGATTTGGAGAACTAAACCACATCTTGACAAATTGAGATGAAGAATTGAAGGAATATAAAAAAAAAATCTATAATGAAATGAAAATAAAAATTTGTATTTGATTTTAAAAAACTTTAAAGATGTGGATGTATTGTTTGATTTAGGAATCTGATCTAATGCAATGTTCAATCAAATATCAGTTATCTTTGGTGCGAAAGGAATTGATAAGTAGCCGTGTTTGAAGTCAAATGAAATGATAACAGGAATAATGTTAACTTCCCGATTAATCATTATGATATATATTGATAATATAAGGAAAAAGACAAGTTTTATGAAACAAGAATATATCTACTGATGGGAATAGCTATAAGTAGCTGAATTATAAATTTTGAAAGTTGTAATCGGATGTAATATTTAAATTTGTAATCGGATGTAATCAGGAGAACTTTTCAACAATGGGGGTCATAGAGCACTGCTTAAGCTGATTTTAGAATTAATACGCTAATGCCAATTTTTTTTTTTAAATGTCATTTTTTAACATAAATCAAAAGTAATCCTTTGTCCAATATATTTTTTTAATGGTTCTCAGTCTAAAAATCAATTTACCTCTCTCTGCCAGTATTACAATATAAATAATAATCCAACCAGAATGTTCACACTAACTCAACTTAATGTTCAGACATGTATAAGTTTCATCAATGATGAACATAGCTTATAATAAATGCTTATTTATTAAATGTATTTTTATTGTTTTTTTCTCTTCAATCTGACACCATCAATATTAATAAGACCAGTTACAGTAAGCCCCACAGATGATGGCTGATACAGATGGTTCAACTGTAGACCTTGAATGTCCACCTTCAAGATAAGGGAACCTGAATCATACTACTACTGGTAGATATATGATATTTTAACTTCCTCGGACGAGCAGCATTCCATTCATTGGAACCAAAAACAATTCAATTTATGTTATTTACTATTCAGGTCTTCAAACAATCACATAAAATATATAAAGTCTTGGAATAAGGTTAGTTCTGGAACCCAGTGTAAATACTGCTAGGTCTTGGAACCCAGTGTAAATAAGGTTAGGTCTTGGATTGGTTGTTGCATTGGGGTTTTAAGTCGCTTTCAAGATTCTTTCACTTATATCACAACTTGTTAGGTCTTGGAACCCAGTGTAAATAAGGTTAGGTCTGGAACCCAGTGTAAATAAGGTTAGGTCTGGAACCCAGTGTAAATAAGGATAGGTGTGGAACCCAGTGTTAGGTCTGGAACCCAGTGTAAATAAGGTTGGGTCTGGAACGCAGTTTTAGGTCTGGAACCCAGTGTAAATAAGGTTGGGTCTGGAACCCAGTGTAAATAAGGATAGGTCTGGAACCTAGTGTTAGGTCTGGAACCCAGTGTAAATAAGGATATGTCTGGAACCCAGTGTAAATAAGGTTAGGTCTGGAACCCAGTGTTTGGTCTGGAACCCAGTGTAAATATGGTTAGGTCTGGAACGCAGTGTAAATAAGGATAGGTCTGGAACCCAGTGTAAATATGGTTAGGTCTGGAACCCAGTGTAAATAAGGTTAGGTCTGGAACCCAGTGTAAATAAGGTTGGGTCTGGAACCCAGTGTAAATAAGGTTAGGTCTGGAACCCAGTGTAAATAAGGTTAGGGTCATTAACTTCAGAGGCCAGAATCTTTCCTTGGTGCAATTACAAGTCTAGGATGAAGATATGCATCAGTTCAATTGTGGGAACCGGTAGATTTATGTAGGAATAATGAAATGAATGGACCAGCGCTGATTGCATCTGAAGACCTCGACTGGACTACCAGACCTCCATTGGACCACAATCAGACTTCCACTGGACTACTGAACCTCTAATGCATCCCAACTGAACCTTGACTGGACCTCCATCTGATCATTAGCAGACCTCCACCGGACCTCTATCAGACCTCCACCAGATCTATATCAGACCTTGACTGGACCTTAACCAGATCTTTATCAGACCTTGACTGGAAGACCTCGACTCTCGACTACCAGACCTCCATTAGACCTCAACCAGACTTCCACTGGACTACTGGACCTCCAATGCACCCCAGCTGAACCTTGACTGGACCTCCACCAGATCTATATCAGACCTTTACTGTACTTCCACCACATCTCTATCAGGCCCTTACTGGACCTCCACCGGATCTCTATCAGACCTCCATTGGACCTATACCAGATCTATATCACCCCGACTGGACCTCCACCAGATATATATCAGACCTCAACAGATCTCTATCAGACATCACCTGGACCTCCACCAGATCTCTATCAGACTTCGCCTGGACCTCCACCGGATCGCTATCAGACCGCCATTGGACCTCGGCTTGAAACACCCCAGGATGACTGCACCCGATCTCAGCCGCTGAAACAACGTCCTGTTTTAACTTCCTACTTGGTGTCAGCTATTGGTAGATACGCAGATCTTGGGGTAATCAACCTGAATTTAGGTACGCTTAGACCACGATGCTGAATTGATGGATGACAGTGGGCAGTGCTGGAAATTGGCCGACTTCAAAGACAAATTATTGCACTATAGCAGAAAAGCAGTAGGTTCAGCTGAAGAGCGCTGAAGGGAGAGCGCTGAAGAGAGAGCGCTGAAGGGAGAGCGTTAAAGGGTTTTGTTGCTCTCTGGGGGTATTGTGTCATGCAAGACTCGAGGGCTGAAAGGTTACGCTATCCCTGAGCCAACTCTCCACATAGACAGAGACACACCCACGCAGATGAAGAAACTGACAAAGCTATTTAGTAATCATGGATGTTGGTTTAACTGCTGGGCAACTATAACTCAACTCTATCGCCATGTGGTCATTATATTTGAATTCTATCAATATCAATTTCTGGAATCAGATGGCTTAATAGTAATATCATGCAGGATTTTAATGTTTTTCAGAATTTTCAGATATTAATAAAAAAAAAAGTTTTTATTGTTATTGTTAGTTTTTTACCATATTCTAACACATTGACTTGCACATTTTTCAAAATGTTGAAAATCATCATTTAAAAAAGGTTTATTACACCAAAATTATGACAGGCATAAAGTCGAAAGACATCATCAGTCATGCAGTTATGTGCACATATTGTGTCCCTGAATCCCTGAATACCATATCCTACTCAATATATGTCCTAAAAACAGGTACAAGCCAGTATCAACATGGAATGCTTACAAATTAGTCAAGGGAATACTTCCAATATTGAACACATTCCCTTGCAAACATATAACATTACACAATGCTATTACAATGTTGTGTGAATGTTACTAGTATAACGAAACATTCACACGTATTTGCAGGGTATAGCCCAATTCAGTCAGGCAATTGCATTTATATTGCAACTGTTTGGGGGAAATGCTAAAACTAATTCTATCTGTCACCATGGCCATTTCCCAAAATATAGCATTAAAAAATCCTACAATACAAAGAACCTAAATTTACATATTACCCCCAGGATGCTGTATGCATTGAGCATTATAGCAACAATTAGAGCTTATTTCTCTTATTTATTATCAACTGAGAACTAATGGGAACCCCTTGGTCTAGACAGGAAACAAATTAACGTATTGTAGCTTAGCACAAGTTGAGGCAATCATGTGACCAATGAACATGCATAAATAAATCTGAAAGAATAATAAAAATTGTCTGTACTTTCTGAAGCCATATTATTTTTACTTGGTTTGATAGATTTGCTGTTTAACATCGCTGCTGGAATATTTTGCACATCTGCAACTTGACAAGCCTAAATAATAGTAAATCAACACGTTTTTCAAACATAACATGATCACTGAACATGTCAACGGACCCGAATGTTTTTCATCAAATACTGACACTACCCTATCATAATTAATTTCTTTATAATAATATAAATTCAACCCTTCCACTGGTAAACACGCACAGACACACACCCTAAGACACGACCCGTTACCTCGATCCAGAATCATCCGACCTAAAACTGATGTTTATTCCAATTGATTTGACATTAAGCAAATTCAGTCTTCGATCGGGCGCCATTGTCAGAAGCCCAATATCTGCTCCTCATCTTGTCCAATCAGGCAGCAACTCACAACCTTTTTCCACTGGCTTCCTTCCAATAAATACGGGAATCCTAATACTTACATCATTAAGATAAAAGTAGTCTGTACAATTTTTGTATGTCTCACTAAAAGCTATCGATCCAAATAGATCTCTGAGAGTATGAAAAAAATATGGAAGTAAATCGACTCCTTATTGTTCCCAGAACAACCAGAATTATTTTCAAGGAAATGTGTCTTTAAATTCTGAATATGGCTTTTAGTTGGTGAAATATTCTGGGTAACATATATGTTTTCTTTTTTTTCTTTTCTTTTTTTAATTGGGGTTTAGAGTCGCTTTCAAGGTTCTTTCACTTATATCACGGCTTGTCAGTTTAGGGCAAGAGGAAACCCACAACATCCGTAGCGTTGAATGTTGCAGTAAATACCAAGGATGATAACTGCATTGCCACTCTACAGACATCGCATCCTATCAATATCGCGTCTGAAAGGAAACTTTCGCGAACATTGATACCGGGCCCCTGGGGCGGGATTTGAACCTGGAACCTTTGGCTCCGAAGTCCAACTGTTCTACCTCTGCGCTACCACCCGCCCCTGGGTAACATATATGTAGAGGATGGTGTACAGTGGGCAACAGTTGATGACTGTGGATGACAGGGAGAAAAATTGGTGCCCATCATGTAGTCAGAGATAAAACACTCAATAATAAAGGCATCCTAAAGGCATACTAAGATTAGTGGAAATTTATCATTCATTAGGATTTTTACTATAAAATGAGAACTATTGCTCCCAAAAGTTTTAAACTTTAAACTCTTAATTAGCATATTTAACAACCGTATAGATCTCACAGTATAGACCTACTCCCCTGATGGATGGATCGTCGCAAATGCATGAAAGATTCCCGCAGCAGTAGTAAACTCCATAATCACTCGCTCACTGATGGATGGTCAAAGACGCAGGTAAAAAAAATCTCGTTTTTTTAATACGTTCTGTTCTTCCTAGGATAAAAACACAAAATCCTAAAAGCTTCTTTACCCACTCAGCAAATTAATTAGTGACATATCATAGAACATCTTCTACTTCAGACTTTTCCATTATGAAAATTTTGGAAAATGGAAAAAGGATATTATATCATGCCCTGCTACATCTACATACACAGAGGCCATAGAATTGGCTCAATCCCTGTCCAATGACCATCACAGATCACATCTGCTGTTCCTAGCGTGTCTGCAATGAACCTAATAGCAGCCTCTGCTACATACAGCAATATTGTTCAAAGTCAGGTGCCCAGACATTGGAGACATATTTGTATCAATTACAGTCATTAATGTACATGACTATAGAGAATTGATATACTACACATTGCTACTTGTAACAGCACACATATAATATCCACATCACAGTATCAGCCCCATGTTGGGCGCCATTGTAAGAGGACTCTGCCAATCCTGGGATTCAAACCCGAATGGAGTCCAATGCTCTACCGACTAGCCACAGGGGTAATCCTGCTGGCCGAATCCAGGAGGAGCATATTATATCATACCCAGATACACATTTACATAAGGTTATCACATATTTTGACTTACTGGATATTCAACAAAACATATTTAAATTGATTTGTTTTAACTTCTATTTTCTTCATGTCCTTTTAATACTTTTGCTTTGAATGAATCCAAAGAAAGTACTAAATGAACAGATTGGGTCCAGAGATTATGAAATGTTTTGAGTACGATTTCATGCTCAAGGTCAAATTTTATATGGGGATTTGTGGACAAAACCTCGAGTTGAGCACAAGTTCCACTCAAAATAGTTTTGTAATTTCAGGGTTGGAGCTGGTATATTTTCCGCCTTGTATGCACTTTTATAATATGGCTATGGTACAAAATACGATAGACCACTGAATGCCACTCACTACTGCTTATTGAATATCGGTCAAATTATTGCGATCTGTATTCAAAGACAGTATCGAAAATCAAAATGTCGTCGAAATTTCCACAGCGACAAATTGGAGGACATGGACTATGCTTTGGTTGAAATACTGAACTTGTCATCTTGTAATCACACGGTAATAGGTTCTCGTCTGTGAAATCCGTGTAACTATATGTGCGACACTTGAAGCGGCAGATATTCAATGGCCGAGGCATGCGTCCAATATTATATTCCAGAAAAAAATTGATTTATTCATTTTCATGCCTATATATGGTAATAATGAGTGGTATCTTTTTCTATCTTTCAAAGAATTATCACAACAGTTACCTCCCTCAAGGATCTCAGATTCCACTTGGAAAACACAGGGTTCACCGTTTTCTTGTTGTAGAGTACAGCTGACATTTTATAGTCTGGTTAAATGAGGATGTAGGTAAAGACAGACATCGTTTTGTATGTAGAATGGCCGAAATTATTAAAAATACATGAAAAAAATAAACAGAAAAACGGAAATCTGTGTGTTGTGAGTACTTAGTGGTAGTTAATATAGTCTGATAACTGATAGTACTGTATATAGGTGTCATCCAAACTGTGACAATTTGACAAATATGTTGCACAACAATCACTAAATTAACAATCCGAAAAAGAAAAAAAAAGAAAATATTTAATTTTTTTTAAATACTTTTGTATTTTTAAAATAATAAAAAATAAAAAAAATAAAAAAATATTCATTTTCCTTCATCTGTTTCACTTCCGTTCCAACCAACATCCAATTTCTTGATCATATTCACAGAAATAGTTTTTCGTCCAGTGTAGACTGGCTAAATAAGCAGAGGATCTGAGGATTCTTGATCCCTTCAATACCATCATCCTTTCCGTCTTCAACAACCACGGACCGTTCCAATCACTGTCGTAAAAACACCAGACAAAAGATGGTCACGACGGCAGACATGACAAAACCAGTTTAGGCAGACGCACACACATCAATAATCAGACCTCATCACTTAGCGCTGGAGAGAAAAAATCGTTCAACTCTAACATTTGCTTAGGGTCAATGGAATAACATAATGTGACGGCCACGAGATAATAATTTGAGGACAATCTTGTTTACGTCTTGATTGCACAAATTCTTGATTGCATGTTTACAAGAAAACCTGGCTGTTACAATATTTGTCGGGGCGGGTGGTAGTGCAGTGGTAGAACATTGGACTTCGGAGCCAGAAGTTCCAGGTTCAAATCCCGCCCCGGGGCCCGACAATGTTTGCGAAAGTTACTTTTCTGACGCTATATTGATAGGATGTGCTGTCTGTAGAGTGGCAATGCAGTTATCATCCTTGGTTTTGCCAGTACCAGCCGGTGCTCGCAGGTTTACTGCAAAATTCAGTGCTGCAAATGTTGCAGGTTTCCTCCTGCCCTAAACTGACAAGTCGTGATATAAGTGAAAGAATCTTGAAAGTGGCTCTAAACCACAATTTAAAAAAAAAAAAATACATTTTTGATTGCATGTTTACTAGTAAACTGGCTGGTACAGGTTTAGTTGGTGATAATAACATGATATTTAATGTCAATACAGGTGGGGTTTTTTTATATACCATATAGTATGAATGAATTAGAGCTTTATATCGCAGCAGGAATATTTCACCCATACGTGACGACTATATCCCATTTAGATTTACATTATTTTCTAATCAAAGAGTAACTTTTAATATGAACATTTATAATTATGGTAAGAACATTTTCTTAATTCATATTAAAAGTTATTCTTTGATTAGAAAATAATGAAAATCTAAATGGGAAATAGTCGTTGCATACGGGTGAAATATTCCAATGCAGTTAATTTATACATCAACGCACAACAACAATCTGACGGGTTGATGTAACGAGATTTAACATGTGATCCATCAGGTCAGAAATATGCCCCTACCCTCCCCCCCCCCCCCATTCTCAAATTATCTCAGTGTGTACTCTTATCTCCATAATAAATATGACTAGTTTCTCTAAATATACTCAATTACCAAGATGAATGCTCTCATCCTTCTCCATAAATCTCAATCTTAAGGGAGATAATTGACCAGGAAGGTACACGACTCCAGATTTGCTGTGCACCACTCAACAACAAGTAATTACCTCCCCTTAATTCTGGACCAGGGTTTTTCAATTCAATTATTCCGAAAGCTGATTAGGGCAGTATTCTTGGGTTAATTATTCCGAAGACTATCTGGAAGTTGATCGTCAGTATAGAAAAGTTGGGTCAATTCCTTTTTGTAATTTATAATTGTACCTCATATGCTGAGGTTCTCGGCCTGAGTGAATAAAGCTTCTGTTCTGTTGGGCAGTGTTTTTCATGTAACATTCGGACTTTGTTTTGATCGTGTCGTGTAGACCGTCAAGACTTGGTATCAATCATAGACGCCTGTTGATTACAGAGCATGTGGAATGTCCAGATATTTGCCTTCATCCTGTTCCCATGTCCAGCACTTCCATAACAACATTCATGATCTGGTGTGCATTTCATGAAAGAGTCGTACCTGTACTCTGGGTCTAAATCGAGGTAAACCTCATTTCCTGCTATGGTAAAAGTATGGCACACAGACTGATTTAGTCCAGGACTACAGTATGACCCTTTCGTGAAACGCAGGCCGTGGTATTGTTTCTCTAAACACTCGTATCTCCTTTGAGACCATAGAACTCTGGTAGCGATCTGTTATACACGGTGATCAACCACTTGCATAAGCGCCATAGTCTCGTAGTAGATATTTGTAAAACATTGTAAACTCACACACGATATTCTCAAATCTGTAAATGCTCAAATATTCACCATGACTTAGTTATGGTCAGATGTTTATTTCAACATCCCAAAGGAAGATAAAAATCAACAAATAAACGCATCCTTGGACTATTTGGGATGTACACATAAGCACATCTGACAATGCACAGAGCCAACAGTCAATATGTCAATCATATTCCTTCAGTTGCTATGCTTCAGTAGGAACTGAGCATCTCTATTTACAAACATCTTATGACTTGATGAAATTAACATTACAGATATACGACCTTCTATGTACCAAAAATCTTTGAGGTCAGAATATAACATCAAGCAATGGTGGAAAATACTCTCCAAGAAAAAGAAAAAGATCCTGAAATTCCCAAAACAAGTAATTCTGTCGTTGAAAGATCTGATAGATTCTTAACACGCTACAAGAATCAATTTATCTGCAAGTTAAGGATAAGTAAGACAGTAATTGAATGTCATCGCCTTTGCTTGAAATTGAAAAATTTGTCAGAAAATACGAAAAATGTCAATGTCGTGACTTTTGTCTAAATCACATTTCCCCCCCCTCTGAACGAGGCCGACGTGTATGACGGCTAACTCTGCTGTAAATGCCATTGAATAGCTGTCTGTCACGTCGAAATACACCCATTATCAGCTAACTATAGCAACAATCATCAAACCCATCATTAATCACATCAATTTCACCGAAAAATAAAAATTCTAAATTGTAATAAATTTGGACACGAAGATCAATAAGGCTGTCTTGATGCAAAAAAAAACCAAAAAAATAATTTTATATATTTTGGTAAATGGATTGTGCGCATACTTGAACTTGAAGGGGTTAACGAGGGATAGCCCGCCGGTGATCAATAGTCAATTTGAGATTGCTAATGGCTGCTGTGACAGGACTGACAGACAGCAACGACGCCATAACAAGATCTGAAACTGACTGACGTATTTATGCTGACAGAAAAACAATGGTCCATGCAAATCCCAGGCCTTCCCGTTCAATCTGTGTTTTTCCCGCTTGTGTAACATAAGTATGACAGACCGTTAACAATTGTTGGTATGATTATCTTGTAGCACCAAAGATTTGCGTCTAAGTTTCTTCCATTCCATATGGATTTAATAAAATAATCAAGGATATTTTGTATAATAATCTTAATTAATCTTAGAAATAATAGATGTGCATGCATATACCATTTAAAGGCAATGTTTTCATGTGTAATAATAATAATAATAATAATAATAATAATTGCATTTACATAGCGCATTAATAACGAAGATTCAAAGGACAAATTCTCAAATACGTGGTACACAAATCCGCATAAAAGATTTGTATTCTGTTAACACTTTGATCTTCTTTTCTGACAACCAAGTATCCATTGTTTCTTGGGATCAGAGTAAAGTTGAAGAAGAAATTGTGGCAAAATAGACATAAATAACACATTTACATCTATCTAATGTATCAATGCTAACAAGATCGTAGATTTAAGATCACGTGAAATACTTACAAGTATTTCTTGTTTTCGTACACGTCGAATAGTCCAAGCACATGGGGATGTTCGATTAATTTCATTATCGCGATTTCACGCTCCACCTGAAGAAAGGAAACAATGAAAATGTTGATTTCCCCAGAATTAAATAAATATGCAACAAAAGAAAAATATCTTCGTACATATGCCATTCCAACTGCCCCAGCGAGTGAAACTGGACCCGAGATTATGAAACCTTTTTTTGAGGATGAAAATGCTGAATTCAAAGTTTTGTTAAATTTAAATATAAAATTTGAACTTGAGAATGAAATCATACTCAAAAGGTTTTGTAATCTCCAGGGTGGAGAATATATCTCTACCACCCCCCCACCACCCCTTACACACACACACACACTCACATACACACACACACACACTCACACACACACACAAACACACACACACACACACACACACACACACACACACACAAAACAACAACCCAAATCAACCAGGATTCAAACTCGAACTATATCTGGTATATAGTAATATAAACTGGCAACTGTACAATAGTTCAACAAATAGTCTTATAAAAAAACACCACAATTGATGTTAAACAATAACTCACTAACATTTTGATCAGTTTCATTAGAATGTAATCAATTTGTTTCTTGTAAAGTAATAATCAGAAAACAAGAGAAAACAACCGTAACCAGCATTTATTATTAATATAAATAATCAATATATTGATTTCCAACACAATTCTCTTTACTTAGAACCATCACAATACAAAAATTAATAATGTCAATTGTCAAAAAAATGAATGAATGAATTATGTTTTACGTCGCAGCGGGAATATTTCACCCATATGCGATGACTATAATGCTATTTAATATAAAATAATTACCAATTAGAGACGGAAGAAAATATGTCAAAAGATTAGCTTACTATTGTAACGCTATTTTTCATATTATAAAATTTATTTTGTGAAATATAAAGTCATTGATAGTCTACAAACAACATATCATATAATAGGTTTGTGCACAATTTTCTAGATCTGCATAATTTCTAAATACTGTCTTTTAGGGATGGGATGAAATTATACCATGAAATAGCTCTCACAACATCAGCTGGTAATAATTTATTAATCATCAGACATAAGCCGCTCATAACTGCCATAAAACACGTAAAATCGCTTATTCAAATTAATATTCCCGATATTTATCCACAATCCTGAGAATGAGATATTGATAGATTTTGATGTGATAGCCATCGAGATCCCATGAACAAAGTCATGTTGGCCGAAATATTGGAACATATAGAGAAATTCATATGATGATGTATGTGTAAATTGCTTTATCACCCAATACTGTCTTTTCGCAGTAGATATCCATTTAAAATAACAAGCGATATCTAACAGTAGATATCGTTTGACCCAATTCTTGGTTTATTTGATTGTTCTACCATTGTGATGTCATGCTGTAGATATCACTTGACCCAAATATTTTATTGTTCAACCAATGTGATGTCATCGCTACAATTGTGATGTCATAGCATTGCTATGATGTCACAGTGCAAATGCATAGCAGCCTAAAGATTTGACTTCACAGCAAAATCTTTATGATGTGGCATCTTTCTTATTTAATGACCGTAAAATGATATTTGGTGATAAATAGAATTTCACCCTCGTTGGAATATTAAATATATCAACACTGGTATATATAGAGAATCTCACCCAAGTGTCGATGGCATCACAATGGTTGAACAATCACATATTTGGGTCAAGCGATATCTACAGCATGACATCACAATGGTAAAACAATCAAATAAACAATCAAATAAACAATCAAATAAACCAAGAATTGGGTCAAACAATATCTACTGCTGTAGATATAGCTTGTTATTTGAAAGCGATATCTACTGCAAAAAGACAGTATTGGGTAATAAATAGACTTCCCCATAAGTGTAGACTTTACTAATGATAGATTTTGGTTCCATAATTATGCTAAAAATAAGATTCAAAACCTAGAAGAGATAACTTGCAAGTACAAGCCAGAGTGACACTTAACTATGAATTTACCAAAGAAAACACCTAGATTCATTATATCTAGCTAAAATCAGTGGAGTGTAAAGACTTCCACTTCGATAGAGATCGCTGTGAAGTAACCACAATCATGAATAATATATGACCTTGACATCGGCTGCTTGGATATGTATGAAAAGCCGACTTGCCATCCAAGATCTCACGAAATACAGGCAATCACAAACACACACAAAATATTGCAATTTTGGTGAATATTTAACTAATTAGCATCCGATTACGTGTTGTTGAAGATCAACATTAATATCTTTGGACACTGATGTTGACATCTTTAATAAAACACTATTATTGATGCCTTCGACAATAAATATTGATATCTATAAACTATAACACTAACATTCATGTTCTTATACATTAACATTGGTGTCTTCAAACACTAACATTAATGTCTTCAAACACTAACATTGGTGTCTTCAAATAATAACATTGATGTCTTCAAACTCTAACATTGATGTCTTCAAACACTAACATTGATGTCTTCAAACTGATGTCTTCAAACACTAACATTGATGTCTTCAAACACTAACATTGATGTCTTCAAACTCTAACATCAATGTTACACTAACATTGATGTCTTCAAACTCTAACATTGATGTCTTCAAACACTAACATTGATGTCTTCAAACACCAACATTGATGTCTTCAAACACTAACATTGATGTCTTCAAACACTAACATCGACATCTTCAAATACTAATATCGACATCTTCAAACACTAACGATGATGTCTAACACTCATATTTTCGACACTAACCTTCATAAGGACGGACTCGCTCAGCTTTTCTCTGTTGACTATTTTGATGGCCACTCTCTTTCCTGTCACACAATGTACTCCCAGTTTCACTAGGCCTGCAACACAAGATATACGAACATCAAGACATTGTAAATATGCCAAATGCCATTTCAATTTACAACTGCGTAAAATTTAAAAAAAGAAAAAAGAATGGCATCAATATGATTGATTGATTTAATGCATTACGTGTTTTATTTATTTATATTTTTTGATTGGGGTTTTAAGTGGCTTTCAAGATTCTTTCACTTATATCACGACTTGTCAGTTTAGGGCAGCAGGAAACCCGCAACATCCGTAGCCCTGAATGTTGCAGTAAACCTGCGAGCATCGGCTGGTACTGACAAGACCAAGGATGATATCGCATCCTATCAATATGGCGTCAGAAAGGTAACTTTCGCGAACATTGATGCCGGGCCCCCGGAGCGGGATTTGAACCTGGACCCTTTGGCTCCGAAGTCCAACTGTTCTATCACTGCGCTACCACCCGCCCCTTTTTCTTGCTACATGTGGTGCTACTGAACGTTACTGTTATAAACGTGGGCCATCATGTTTTTACCTATCCATCTTTTTTTGGCCTTTGGACGTGTCGTGATCATTCCAAGTAAAGTTCTGTGAATTAAATCCCTGTACCTTGGGAATAATACCGTTTATTCCTTAAACCTTCAATTACTGAAAATTCTTTTAAAAAGTCGATTTTCAAATTCTCCATCTTGATCTTGGTGCAGCCTCTTCGGAGTGACAACCCTCTGTATATCGTCAGTAAAGAGTTTGTCTGCTGCAGTCCTGGCTGATTTTTACGTTGTTGGATAAATCTGGGAAAAGCTGGGGCCCGTTGCACAGAACAGTTGTAGCTACAATTGATTGTAAGTCAAAATTTCGTAACCCGCTATAAGTGTAAGTCCATTGGATAAAACACTTTTATCGCTAAAATACTTGAAAATATGATTAGCTATTGTAACGAAAAAAGTGCTTCATGCAACCAGACTTGTATTAGTAGTGTGTTCCAGAAATTTGACTTACAATCTAGTGTAGCTACAACTGTTCTGTGCAACGGACCCCTTGTGTTATGTCTGGGTTTTTCTATATTTCACTAAGTAGTCTTTTTATCTCACAACTTTGCTCTTTACTTGAATGTAAACCAATTAAAATAGTATTGATTCACTTCCTTCTTCACTTACTTACTACGCATACTCTCTGCTTTTCTGCCGGCTCCGTGGCGTAATGGTCGCGGGTTCGATCCGCAGTCGCGTCATACCAAAAGATGTTAAAAGATGGTACTTGTTGTTCCCCTGCTTGGCGCTCAGCATTAATGGGGTAAAGCAAGG
>JAUTBT010050477.1:0-15946 GCA_032361225.1 Lepetodrilus schrolli | reverse complement strand
ACCAACAACAAGCGAATCAGCCCAGACATAAAACCAAGCCAATAAACCAGAAATACCTACCCAGGCACCAAACCCGATCATTTCCTTGGCCACCCGCGTATCAAACGACAAGCGGGGCCGCCATGAGCTTAGATTCCATAACAAAACAACCTGGGCAACTTGCCCAGCCAGAACGCCCACAACCAAGGCCCAATACCCTAGCCCATGCCAAGCCAACGGAATAGAGGCCAAACCCGGCAAACCAACCGTGGCAAAGCGCACCCAAAACAGCCGTTTGAAGCCCATTTTTTTCTGTAGCAAGGCAATATGCACGGCAGAAACGGAGCCCAGTAAAACCTGGAGCGTCATAACTTGCAACACCGCCGTTACACGCCCATCCTGAAAAAAAGTATGCGCAATTTGGTTTGCGGTAAAATACAGGATGACGACAATAAAACAACCAAGAGCAACATTGGCCCAGAACGCAATGTTAGCCGCCACATCAACTTGAGTCTGACGCTGAATTAACGCCTTGTTCATGCCTGCTTCCCAAAAAATCTGAGAAAAACCGATGACCATCAACGCCGATGTCATAACACCAAAGTCTTCCGGCGTAAGTAACCGCGCCAACAGAACGAAGACCAGAGGCTGTATGGCCTTGGATGCAATCTCCGAGGCCGCAGACCATTTGAATGCGTGAAATAACTGATGTGTAGACAACTTTTTAGCCCAGATTGTGAGAAGCACTCGCCGGATAAGCAACAGTCTTCGAGACTCCAGTACCTCTCCAGTATGGCACCTCCTTTCGCAGACTACCCTTTATTAATATTCTTTTTGGATTCTAACATTTTGCAAATAGATATAGATCTTAGGAATGGAAAATCAATAACTTTTATCTCCAACTCGTCTTTTTGCTCCGTTAAGTTGTAAAGGTTATTAAATTTCCATCCCTTACGGATATATTACAAAAGCACAAGTGGCGCTACTGGCTAGTGTCATAATAGCTTTTGTACCATTCCACAAACCTTCCGACCCCATCCTTCACTGATGTTTTTGGCTGGTAGCCGAACTCCCGCACCAGATCACTAACATCTGCATAGGTATCAGGCACATCCCCAGGTTGCAGGGGCAATAAATTCAACTCCGCTTTCGCATCAAGACCTGTTTCGATCGCTTTAATGTAATCCATTAATTCGACAGGATTGTTATTACCGATGTTATAAATACGCCAAGGGGCGCTACTGGAGCCAGAATCCGGCTGTTCACTATTCCACTCAGAATTAAGTTGGGCGGGTTTATCCAAAACCCGGATCACACCTTCGACAATGTCGTCAATATAAGTAAAGTCTCTGCGGTGCTTACCGTAGTTATACACATCAATGGCCTCCCCTCGCAAAATAGCTCCGGTGAACTTTTGCAATGCCATATCAGGCCGATCCCATGGACCGTACACAGTAAAAAAACGTAGCCCCGTTGTGGGCAAGCGATAGAGATGGCTGTAGGTATGCGCCATAAGCTCATTGGCTTTTTTAGTGGCCGCATAAAGGCTCACTGGATGATTGACATTATCATGAACCGAAAACGGCATGTTGGTATTTGCGCCATAAACAGAACTGGAAGATGC
The DNA here is from genome assembly GCA_032361225.1 of Lepetodrilus schrolli. Classification (NCBI taxonomy): domain Eukaryota; kingdom Metazoa; phylum Mollusca; class Gastropoda; order Lepetellida; family Lepetodrilidae; genus Lepetodrilus; species Lepetodrilus schrolli. Next base: position 14,343 of record JAUTBT010050477.1, on the reverse strand, counting down.
GTAAACCAAATGCTCAACCTCGTTGTGCCGACAGCCTTCAAGAATATGTCCAAAACCAACAAGGTTGCTGTCAATATAAGCAAGGGGGTTTTCAAGTGAATAGCGGACGCCGGCCTGGGCAGCCAGGTTAACCACTCGCTGAGGCTGTTGATCTTTAAACAATGACTCCATCAACGAGCGATCCGCAAGATCTCCACGAACATGCGTATAGGCTGCATGATCCAAGTGCCTTTTTAGGCGTGCTTCTTTTAGTGCTGGATCGTAGTAATCATTATGATTATCGATACCGACAACCTCATCGCCTCTGTCGAGAAGACGAAGGCTGAGAGCTGAACCGATAAAACCAGCGGCACCCGTAATTAAAACTTTCATTGCACATCCCTACCCCGCCCAATGGCATAGTAAGCAAATCCTTTTTGTTCCATGCGTCTTGGATCATAGAGATTGCGTCCATCGACAATAACCGGGGTCTTGAGCTTTTCTTTTATCCGATCAAAATCAGGGCTGCGAAATATTCTCCATTCGGTGCAGATACACAGAGCATCAGCACCTTCTAACGCTTCCGCACTTGAATCACAAAGCGTTAAATCCTCGCGCCCCCCGTAGAGTCGTTTAGCCTCATTCATCGCCTGCGGATCATAGGCTCGCACTTGAGCACCAGCCTGCCAGAGGGACTCCATCAAAACTCGACTAGGTGCATCTCGCATGTCATCCGTATTAGGTTTGAAGGCAAGCCCCCAAACAGTAATGGTTTTGCCCAACAAATTACCGGAGAAATGCTGACTAAGCTTGCTAAAAAGGGTTTCTTTTTGTGCACGATTGCGTGCTTCGACAGCACTGAGCACAACCGCATCAAAACCAACTTCTTGGGCAGATCGCTCGAGCGCCTTAACATCTTTAGGGAAGCAGGAGCCGCCATAACCACAACCGGGGTAGATAAATTGGTAGCCAATACGAGGATCGGAGCCGATACCCGTGCGAACGTTTTCGATGTCAGCCCCAAGGCGTTCAGCCAATTGCGAAATTTCATTAATAAAGCTGATTTTTGTAGCGAGCATGGCATTAGCTGCATACTTGGTGAGCTCAGCCGAACGGATATCCATGATGATCAGCTTTTCATGAGTGCGACAAAAAGGCGCGTAAAGCTCACGCATGACAGCTTCAACATAAGAAGAATCCGTGCCGAGAATAATCCGATCAGGCTTCATGAAATCACTGATGGCAGCACCTTCCTTTAAAAACTCAGGATTTGAGACAACGTGGACGTCAAGCTCTTCGCCACGCCCCCTGAGTTTCTTTTCTAAAACGGCACGAACCTTATCGCCAGTACCAACGGGTACAGTGGATTTATCTACGACAATCTTGGCTTCCGTCATGTGGCTGCCAATAGTGTCAGCCACCGCAAGGACGTAGCTCAGGTCAGCGGAACCATCCTCATCCGGTGGAGTACCAACCGCAATAAACTGGACTTCGGCATGATCAACCGCCTGCTTCATGTCCACTGTAAAGTCGATATAACCCTGCTTGATCGCATCCTGAATCATTGATTCCAGCCCAGGCTCGTAGATTGGAATTTTGCCTTGCCTAAGGTTGGCAACCTTACTTTCGTCTATATCTACACACAGAACGTTATTACCCATCTCAGCAAGGCAAGCCCCCGTGACCAGCCCAACATAGCCTGAACCGTATATAGTGATTTTCAAATATGACTCCGTAAATCTTCTTTATTTATAATGCAGCTATCTTTCCAGAAGCCTGTCCGAAAATAGAAGCCGTAGCGAGGGAAAGCTGATTCGAGGCAGATTTTTCGATGATTTAAGGCGAATATTGGGTATATTTAACGAGAATCATGGGTAAATATACTCATCACGTTTAGGCTTTATGGCCGAACTCAGTTTTCCGCAGTAGGCTCTCTATTCTCGGACAGACTCCTAGCGATCAAGAATGTCCGATCTATAAAATGATCCTTTTCGCGATACAGAAACTGCGGGGAACATTTTTCTGCGAGATCAAGGTATCAATACACAGCAGCGACAGTGAACTATCGCAAGCCAAATTATTGAATGCACGCTACCGCCCTACCGTGTATTCAACAGCAATCAAATTCTTGGAGTAGCGCGCACTGAAAAAGTTCCGCTTTTAATCAGAATATCAGGGCTAGCCGGTGCGCTTAATGGTGCCTATACAGAGCTGCTTAATTCTACTCAAGCTTTGCTCGTACGAATCAATGAGAGGAAGGGTTTTGGAGGTTACACAGGAATTAAAGTGAAACTACGAACTTGGTTCAGCCATTTGTCATATACACAATACAGCCACTCTCCTGAGCGAAGTACCACTTTATTTCACCTTTCACCCTCTTAGGCTTATTATATTTTGCGAGAGTATACCTTGAGTTTAAATTAGAATCACGCCATATCCCTTGCCCAACGGGAAATAAACCTAAAACAGAAGGTAGATTAACCGTAAGCAGCCACCTCCCATAGCTGAAAAACCAGCCCGGCAACGTTGACGGCACTCAGCAGAGGTTGGAAAAGAAATCCTGTGCCGGCCTAAAATGGCTGCCGCAACAAGACCCGCTTTTGCAGCTCGCTCCAGCCCACTCAGCACGGGATCTAATTCGACACTGACGAAACGAGTAATCAGCAGGGTTAAGCCAAAGGCGGTTACTGCTATGAGACCAAACATTAAACCAAGACGCTGTTGTGTCATGTATGATTTATTCCTATAGCACGCTCTATTCGCCCCCTGGCGGCGTTGCAATTCCTTGCAATAGCCCCCTGCGTCTTGCCACGAAACGAATAAAACGCACTCTTAACGCCTAAAACTTAAACGTGATGAGTATATTACGACCGGTATACCAGCCAACCACAAAGTGACCCGAGAAGACTAAACCGTCCCACGGTTTGACCCCCACTTCCTGATTGCCCCTGGCCTCACGCCCGCAAAGAATTGACGCAAAGCCGTCAATAACCCTCTTCCAGTCAATAATCTGACTCAATAAATTAGCATTCGAAACCCCTTAGTTATTGTTTTAACGAAAGTTTTTTAAATGGCATAGCTCTTGCCCTTACCCGGTTAACGATCAACGTGAGTTAAGGAGAGCCTGTGTATACCATGCAAAGGGAAGGAACGACCGCCAGGAAGGCGATGCCGCTCGAAGCCTATGTTGTTGATTGGCTGAAACCAAGTAATAAATCCGCAACACCCTCGTGCTGCCATTATTCTCAGCGTTGCGGAAGCTGTAAGAAAATTACGAGCACGCCTGAACTCAACAGGCCGCTGATCATGGCACGTTGCATTGAAGGCTGTGGCCAATGAACAGTGCCGAGATTGAAATGAAGCTTGCGGATATTGTCGGAGCGCAGTTCAACCAGGAAGAGTTTATTTTCCAATTCATGGAAGTGTTCGATCCGCCCAAGGCCACAATGACCAAATTGAAAAATGGGGCCATGGATAATCCTCAACCGGGTAGTGATCTGCTCTGGCCGCGCAAACTGCATTTTCGTGTGGCCGAGACAGGCCAGACGGCCAAGGTCATCGACACGCTCAAGTTTGAGGATATTCCCAAAACCAAAGCACCACGTTTTGTGATGGCCACCGACGGCATGGAATTCTCGTTGTTCGACAAAAAGCTCGATGAGATTCGCCATTGCGATTTTAACCAGCTCAACGAGCATTTTGATTTTTTCCTGCCGCTGGCGGGGATCGAACGCTATGCCGGTACTGAAGAAAAATCGGCCGATGTCAAAGCCGTGGGCAGGCTGGCAAAACTTCACGACGAGATCCTGCGCGTCAATCCCGATTGGGACAGCCCCGAAAAAAATCATGCCCTCAGTCAATTTATCACCCGCACCCTGTTCTGCCTGTTTGCCGAAGACACGGGAAGTTTTGACAAAAACCTGTTCGTCAAGACCGTCACCGAATTTGGCGGCAAAGACGGCGAACACACGCAAGCCCTGCTGTCGCGCATGTTCCGGGTCATGAACCAGCCGCAGACAGAACGCCATAATACGCCGAAACATCTACAGAACTTTCCTTACGTCAACGGCGGCCTGTTCGCCGAGAACATCGAAGTCCCCGCCTTATCCCGGCGCGCCAGGCAATTGTTACTTGACGCAGCCGCGCTCGACTGGCGGGAAATCAGCCCCGATATCATTGGCTCGATGATGCAGGCCATGGCCGACCCGCAGAAGCGGGGCGAACTGGGCCTGCATTACACCTCAGAGACCAACATCATGAAGGTATTGCGGCCACTGTTTTTGCTCTCGCTGGAAGAGGACTATGCCGCCGCGCAAGGCCACCCCGAAGAACGCAGACTGCTGAAGAAACTCCTAAACCGCATTCACAATATCAGGGTATTCGACCCCGCCTGCGGTTCCGGGAATTTCCTCATCGTCACCTATCGTGAACTGCGCAAACTGGAAATGCGTATTCTCAAACGGCAGCGATCGTTAAACAAAACTGCATTTACCTTCCAACCCAGCGGCGTCAAACTCTCCCATTTCTACGGGATCGAAATTGGAGACTTTGCGGCGGAAACGGCGAAACTTTCACTGTGGATTGCGGAGTTCCAGATGAACCAGCGGTTCAAAATCGAGTTTGGCGAAGCCGTGCCGGATTTCCCCTTGAAAGAAGGTGGCCATATTCACACCGGCAACGCCCTGCGCATTGATTGGCTGGAAGTCTGTCCGCCCATAAACACAGCCGAAAACACCGGAGAGACCTACCTGGTTGGAAACCCGCCATACAAAGGAAGTACAGGCCAAACTAAAGAACAAAAGGAAGATTTGGCCCATGTTTTTGCGCCTTTAACAAAAAGATTCAAAAATCTGGATTATGTGGCCGCATGGTATATGAGAGGCGCTCAATACTGTGGAAATAAAAATGCAGAGTGCGCCTTTGTAGCCACCAATTCGATTTGTCAGGGGGATTCCGTGGGTTTGCTTTGGCCCTTGATTTTCGACTGTGGTATTGAAATCAGTTTTGCGCATCAATCCTTTAAATGGAAAAATATTGCGTCAGGCAATGCTGGTGTAACTTGCGTGATTGCCGGTCTGCGGCAACAGGGAAATAAAACGAAACGCCTGTTTAAAGGCGAGGCATGTCGTCAGGTTGCTCATATTGGTCCCTACCTGATTGAAATGCCGAATATTATTGTGCGTAAAGCGGCCAGACCTCTGAATGGACTACCAGAGATGGAGTATGGCAACAAGCCAACCGATGGCGGAAACCTGATTTTATCGCCACATGAAAAAACGCAATTGCTTGAACAATACCCGCAAGCCGCGCCGCTTGTTCGCCGTCTCTATGGTTCGCAAGAATTGATTAAGGGTATTGAGCGTTATTGTTTATGGATCGAGGATGGGGATTTACCGTTGGCACAGTCGATTGCGCCTGTTGCGCAGCGGATAGAAAAAGTGCGGGAAATGCGGCTAGCCAGTAACGCAGCTTCAACAAGAGAATACGCAAAAAAAGCACATAGATTTGTTCAAATCCAAGGCAACCCCAACGCAGAACACGCCATCATCATCCCGAGCGTTTCATCAGATAACAGGCCGTATATTCCAACAGGTTTGATTACCGATAGCGGAATCATTATCAACTCCGCCTTTGCAATCTACGATGCCGAACCCTACCTCTTCGCCATCATCGCAAGTACCACGCATCTCGTCTGGATCAAGGCGGTATGCGGTAAACTAAAAACAGACTATCGCTATTCCAACACCCTCGGCTACAACACCTTCCCCATCCCGACACTCACCGACAAGCAAAAACAAACCCTCGAAAACTACGCCTGGGACATCATCGCCGCCCGCGAAGCGCACCCCGGAAAAACCCTCGCCTGGCTTTATGATCCCAAAACCCTGCCCGACAATCTGCGCGCCGCACACAAGGCGCTCGACAACACCCTGGAAACCTTCTACATCGGCCGCCCCTTCAAAAACGACACCGAACGCCTGGAACATTTATTTAATCGCTATGTAGAAATGACCGATAGCCTGTAGGGCGTATAACGCCTACATGGACGCAGGTAGGTAGAGCAATGCAGGAGCAATTGCGAGCGATAGCGCCATACACCATAAAGGGCAATGGCGGATGGCGCTACGCTTATCCGCCCTACTGGGTTCTACCAATTCCTTCGCTGGAATCGTATCCAGGCTCCTGCGTTCGTACTTACCTACATATATGAACCCACTCCGTTTGCAAGACATTTGATCATTAATGTGAGAAACAATCATTGCTCTCATATATCCGGCCTGTTTATGGAAGCTTTTTTACTTCCTGGCCCCGATGGTTATCTGCGCTCATCCTCCTCATCATCCCTCCGGCCTTGTGATGGCCCATGGACGTGCCAGGTTTTGAATGAGCCGGTCTGACCTATCTCATCATCGGATCATGTGTCTTTTGCAACTGAAGTAAAAGGTTTCTCTTGCTCAGCTTACCCGTGTCACCATGGACACTGGGGGGTAACGGGTTAACCCACGGCGGGGCGATACGTTTCGCCTTTGGCCATGATCACCCACGCCATGCGGGCCAGCTTGTTGGCCACCGCGACACAGGCCTTGTTGTGACCCCGGCGCTCCAACAGCGCCTGAGCCCACAGGCTAAAACGATCATGCTTGCCCGCGCTATGACGTAACACCGCCCGCGCCCCATGGATATAGAGTGTTCTCAGGTAGGTATTCCCCCGCTTACTGATCCCCAGTAAGGTCGATTTACCTCCTGTTGAGTGCTGACCTGGCACCAGTCCAAGCCAGGCCGAAAAATGACGCCCATTCACAAAATCCTTACCGTCTCCGGCAGCGGCGTAGGTCGCGCTCGCCGTGATTGGCCCGACACCCAGTATCTCTTCCAGGCGGTGGCAGGTTTCGTTGGCCTGGTTGCTGATCTTGATGCGCTTCTCGCTGTCTTTAAGCCGCTCATCCAGGATTCTCAATTCTTCCAGTAGCTCTGCAAAGAGTTCTCGGCTATACATCGTTAAACCATTGTTTGCGTCTTCGAGTATCTCGGGCAGTCTTTTACGCACGGCGGCTACCCCCTTTAGGGATGATCTGTCCATATTCAGCCAGCAGGCCGCGTATCTGATTGACCAGCGCGGTACGTGCTTTTTGAATACGTTCGTGCTGGCGATGGAAATTCTGTATGTCTTGTTGTTCAACCGTTTTTATGGGAACATCCCTGTGATTGCCGCCCCAAGCACAATCCCAAATAATGATTTGCCAGAGCTAGATTGTCAAAAAAATAACCTGCCGTAATGCCGGCATCATAAGTACCCGACCAAAAGCTAAGCTAACGGTAGGCTAGCTTTCACCCTCAAACCGCCAAACTTTGCAGATTTTTCGAACTCTATTTGGCCACCATAGAGTTTTATGATATCGGTAACAATTGCCAGCCCAAGACCATGCCCTTCCACTGACTCATCTAAACGGCGACCACGCCGTACCAGCTTTCGTAACGCCTGTTCGGACAGTCCTGGGCCATCATCTTCAACGATCATATAAATGGTGTTATTTTTTTCTGAAAGGCTACAATAAATTCGTTTTTTCGCCCATTTACACGCGTTGTCCAGTAAGTTCCCAACAAGTTCCAGCATATCCTCCCGATCACCAAACGCCGGAAAAGCGTCCATCACATCGTAAGTAATATCCAGATTTTGTTTATGATGTGATTGCTTTAGCAAAGCCACAAGATCTGGAAGTTCTTTGTGCGGATCGAATTTACGCGCAGAGCTGCTACCTTTACCTGCCAAGCGAGCGCGATGGAGTTCCCGCTCCATTAATTGGCGAATTCGTTCAGCCTGGTTAGCCGCCTGCTGACGTTGTTTTTCATCCGTGGTGAATTTTTTGTTATCGAGGTATTGCACCAGAATACTGAGTGGCCCTTTTAAGGCATGGGCGAGATTACCCAAGGCATTACGCGAACGTTCGAGGCGTTGCGTGAACAAACTTTGGAGTTGATTGACCTCACGAACCAAGGGGACGATTTCTTTAGGCACCTCTTCCGAAAGCTTCTCTCTACTACCCTGCTGTAATTGACGAATTTCATCACGCACCGTATCCAGACGCCGAAATGAGCTACGCAACATCAAGCTTTGTACCAGCAACAGTCCAAACAAACCTGCCAAGGTTAAGAGGGCAAAATAGTTTTTAAAACGATCCTTATGCTTTTGAATGGGTGTCAGATCCTCGGCGACCGCAAGCGTAAAGCGCTGCCCTTGCTTACTAAGTCCCTTGACCCATAGCAATAAATCCTGCTCTCTTGGACCGAGCCTATGTTGTCTTAACGTCTCGCCCAACGACACCACAGGAACCGAGAGCGTTTGATCTCTAAGTGAGCGAGAAACAAGTTTCTGGCCATCAGAAAAGCGTATCACGTAGTAATGCCCAGAGAATGGCTGATCAAACACCGGATTGAGACGTCGCTTGCGTAGCCTCGCGCCTTCATCGCTAAATTCCAAAGCCGCGAGCAGACTTTCCGCATCATGCTCGAGACGTGATACGACATAGTCTTCCGTCAAGCCCCGTATTGCCTGACTCCCGATCACCCAGAGCAGCCCCATCAAGAAAACCAAACTCAGAAAAATACCAACCTGCAGGCGGCGTTCCAGGAGGCTGTCCGAGAATAAAAGGCGTAGCGAGGGAAAGCCATTTCGAGTCATTTTTTTCACTGTTTTGAGGGGAATATTGGGTATATTTAACGAAAATGTAACTACTCAGCGAGTATTCAAAATAATTGGTAACTGCTCAGATCATCTCTGAATTACGCCAGATCAAGGCAAAAAATGTGAGTTTACATGGGTAAATGACCATTTTTGAACGTAGAGCTGGCGTAATTCAGAGGTTAGCTGAGTAGTTACACGAAAATCAGGGGTAAATATGGCCAAATCCCACTTTTCCGCAGTAGGTTCTCTATTCTCGGACAGCCTCCTAGTGTAGTGTCCTAAACTAGTGCTCCTTCGTGAAAACATAGCCCTGTCCGCGCTGCGTATGAATGTATTCCTTGCCTAATTTTTCCCGCAGACGACGGACATAGACCTCAATCAAATTGCTGTTTTTGTCAAAGCCCTCATCGTAAACATGCTCAATTAAACGTGATTTTGAAAGAATTTTTCCGGAATTAAGCATAAAGTATCGCAACAAGCGAAACTCAGTTCCGGTCAGACCAATGGGATCCTTACTGCCTATCCGAACTTGCTGTCGCTCTTCATCAAGATCCAGATTTCCACACCGCAGCTTGTCACCCGGAACATCGTGACTGCGATGGATTAAAGCTTGAATACGCACAACCAATTCTTCGACGTGAAACGGTTTTCCAAGGTAATCATCGGCTCCTGCCTTAAAACCATCCACACGCTCATGCCAGGCATCTCTTGCAGTAAGAACAATAACCGGAATACGATTATCGCGTTGCCGCCAATTTTTGAGTACATCAAGACCCACTCGACCTGGAAGCCCCAAATCCAGAACAACCACGTCGTAAGCAACTTCATTCCCCATGAACTCACCATCAATCCCGTTATCGGAAATATCCACGGCAAAACCCTGCTGCTCTAAATCACTGTGCAACGAACTGGCTAAAACAGGATCATCTTCGACAAGCAATAAGCGCATAGTGGTTCGTGTTCAGGGATGGTCTGTATGCAAAAAATGCAGGCATAATTTTCTGTCTACGCAACGATTTAGATCGTTTGAGAGGGAGCAAAAAGGCGAGTTAGAGATAAAGGTTAATGATTTTTCATTCCTTAGATACTTTTCTATAGCGCCATCGAATTTCAACTCCCGAATCACTCCCTTTTTATTCGTCATTTCAGTTATATATACTCATCACGTTTAGGTTTTAAGTCTAATAGCACACTCTATCTGCAGAAACACCCTTAATACCACTAAGTAGGTGGCCATAATTACACCAAACCAGCAATAAATCCAGCTAAATAGCGAACTGCATTACACTTAAATATCACCGCTAAACTGCATTCACTGCTGGTAAATACTTTTGCATTAAAGACGGTAATAAAGCGACGAGTTTTACTCTTATTTCATGCCAAAAAACCGATATCAATAAAAGCGCTACCCCCATAAAAACACCTGTCGCAGCAAAGCTATAGCCAACCACTCCATAGGCCTTCAGAAGACTTGAAAAAGCATAGAGTACATAAACAAGCGAAGAAACCATAAACGCCCGCCGATCAATGACAACAGAAATAAAAGACATCAAGGAATACAGGATAATTACGATAGCAATGCTACTCAAACTTTCGTTTCCTTCAAGAATTCCTAGCGCTAAAAACACCGGATGAATAATAAGTGGCGCAGACAAAAGATGAAGCCAAAAGGCCACATCAGATCGATGGGTAACCCTATTACGATCTGACGCATCCCAATACATGGCGAATACAAAGGCGATAACACCACCGAAGAAAACGACAACCCAAACCCACTCTCTTAAAGCAGGGAACATGGTCAAAAGCGAGGCCATAAGGAAACCAATGGCTGCGGCAGTCCCCGTAGCGATAGTAATGGGGACTTTAAAACGTAACCAATGAAAATAAGCCGCAATGCCCGTTGCGGCGGTAGCCATAATAAACGATGTTTTATTCAGTGGTTGATGCAGATGAAGACTAAACGCAAACACCCCCCAAATAAAACATACCAGCAATACGATTGCGGGTAACGCCATTTTTCTTTTTAGTACAAAGTATTCGGCCAAACCCCATGCCAACACAGGAAATATAAGTGACGCTAATACATGATCCACAGACCGCAGCATCCATGAAGAAGAGAAAAGCAGCAATAGACATGCGATCACCACAAATATGTCATTGAAGCCGGTAATGAGCCTAACGTTTTCTTCATCAACCGAAGAAGTATTTCTTGCCGAGGCCAATTGGGCACGGAACTCCGCAACGGATTTTTCCGTAAAGACCCCTTTTTCAATGGCATTATTGAGATCATCATTTGTGTACATATTTTTTCTCTCGTGGATCTAAGGAACGTGCACGAAATAAGTTCCGTAATTATGCCATAGGATTTTTGCTTCGGGTCAATCGATCTCAAGAGGCGCATATACTCATAACGAATAGAACACACTCTTAATACCTAAAACCTTAACGTGATGAGTATAGTTGTTCTACGCAACGATTGAGATCGTTTGAGCTGGAGCAAAAAGGCACGTCAGAATAAGGACTTTATTTCATGCACGTTCCTAATCTAGGAAGCTGTCCATTCTACCACTCACGAACAATCAAGCATTAATCTTAAATTCAGCTTGGTGACTTAAGATTCCCGCTCGCATTACAAATAATCCGGATGAATGAATAAAATTCACCAAGTATTAATTCTCTCACTACTATTTGGTCTCTACCTTAATCAAGCTGCGGCCGAATCCAGACTTGTACCTCATGATGAAAAAATATCCATTGAGAAAGTAAGTGAGTTAGTTCTTTCTGAAGTTATAGACAGCGCGGTAAAACACGCGCCTGAAGCCATCGAAACAGGGCCGGTAGCCGATCACGCCGAGGCATTGACAGAGAAATCTCGCGCTTGGTTTGCGGACTCACCCCGCATCAACCTGGGGTATCAGATGGATTCGCTACACAAGGATGAGGGTTATCGAGAGTTCGAAACAGGGGTTGAATTGCCCTTGTGGCGTCATTCCCAGAAAAAGGTGTTCAAGTCTCTAGCTGAACAATCTTCGCGTTACGCCGCAATCTTTCCATCGCTTACGCGCCTGAAGGTAGCCGGTCGGGTGCGTGAATCCATCTGGGAATTGGCTGAATCCCGAGCCCAGGTCGAACTCGCAAAAAAAGAACTGGAAACCTCGCAAAAACTGGAGAAAACCATTCTCCGCAGAGTGGAATTAGGTGATCGTCCCACGACCGATGCGCTGCTCGCCACTCAAGAAGTTTTGGAAAAACAGGCGATGCTACATACCCGCGAGGCAACGCTGAAAGAGAGTTCGCACCACTACCATCATTTGACCGGTCTGACTCAAATGCCCGAACAAATTGAAGAAGAGCTTTCGTCAGACATCGATAGCAAAAATCATCCGAGTCTGGTGGCCGCAAGGTCGCTCATGGAGCAAGCACGCGCAAAATTGAAACTACAACGCAAGGCGGCACTGGGACAACCCTCACTGAATCTCAATCTGCGCCAGGAGCAAGACGAAAAGGGTGCCGACGACCGCGACTCCCTGGGCATCGGTTTCAGCCTGCCCATCGGTTCACGCAAACACGCCACCCCCCTGATTACCGAAGCCATTCGGGAAGAGGCCGCCGCGAAAGCGGAACTTTTCCGGCTGAGACACCGGGTGGAAGCCGATCTGGACAAAGCACAAATAGAGCTGGAAAGTGTGAACAAATCTATTGAGCTATCTGAGCAGCGCATAAAAATTGCCAGTCAAAGCTCACGCCTGGTTAAGCTTGCTTACGAGAGCGGCGAATCCAGCTTGATCGAACTCCTGCACAGCCAGTCGATTGAATTTGCGGCTGAACGTGAACGCACCCGCTTACAAATCGCACATGGACGGGCTATTTCAAACATCAACCAATCACTCGGAGTCATGCCGTGAAGTTGCCTCAACTTGTCACTCTAGCTTTTCTGTTTGCGGCCCATGCGGCCAATGCAGAACCCATCCCTTTCGGCGAAAAGGAAATCAAACTACTGGGCATCGAACTGACCCACCCGACTCCGGCCGAAGGTTCCCCCGGCGCGCCCCTGCCCGCTAAAGTCACCATTCCGCCAGGCCGGGAAATAGTCGTCAGTGCCCCCGATGCGGCCAACGTTCGCTTGATTGAAGTCGCAGCAGGTGATGAGGTTAAACTCGATCAGCCACTCGTCGTGCTTGCCAGCCCTGGTCTGCTGTCCCTGCAACGAGACTACTTACAAGCCATCACCGAACAAAACTTGAGCAACCAGCAGCTCAAACGCGATATTCAATTATCTAAGGAAGGAATCGTCTCCAAACGACGACTGGAAGAAACTCGTAGCCAACATCACAATCAGCAATTACTCGTCAAAGAACATACCTCAGCGCTAAAGATTGCTGGCTTCACCGATAAGGATATCAAAGAACTACGCGATAAAGTTACGTTACAAGAAGTGGTAACAGTGCGCTCGCCGCTGGCCGGTGCCGTACTCGAACAACTGGCTCACATCGGTGAGCGCTTGGAAGCCGGCGCCCCCATGTTTCGCATTGCGGATTTGTCACAACTCTGGCTGGAAATCCGTGTACCTATCAGCAAACAAGTCTCCAAGGGTCAGACCGTTACCGTCGAAGGCAGAGCGGTGAACGCGGAAATATTATTGGTTGGTCAAAACGTCGATTCCGGCTCCCAGACTTTTCTGGCGCGTGCAAAAATCATCTCAGGGCAAGAGCTGGTTCGTGCGGGCGAGGCACTCAATATTCGTCTGTTGTCACCCAAAACCAAAGCCAGCCTACTCAGTCTGCCACGCAAGGCGGTCGTGCGTAGCGGCAAAGGCAGTTATGTCTTTGTGCGGTCTGCCGACCAGTTCGAGGCGCGCGAAATACAGATTCAAGGGTTCGCCGGTAACTTGGTATTAATCAGCAGTGGTCTGGAAGCTAGCGAATCCATTGCAATCACGGGCGTAGCCGCGATCAAAGCCTCGTGGCAGGGTCTTGGAGGCGGCGAGTAATGCAGCGTCTGATCCAGTTTGCGCTCACCCAGCGCCTGTTGACTCTACTGGCCATCATCGTATTGCTCGGCACAGGTGCCCGTGCGATGCAACAGCTTTCCATTGACGCTTTCCCGGATGTTTCCCCCACTCAGGTAAAGATCATTGTCAAAAGCCCCGGCATGACGCCCGAGGAAGTCGAAAAACGTATTACCGCACCGATTGAAGTGGAGCTATTAGGCATTCCCAAACAAGCCATGCTGCGTTCGGTTTCAAAATACGCCCTGGCCGATATCACCATAGACTTTACCGAAGGCACTGATATTTACTGGGCAAGACAGCAGGTGGCCGAACGCATCAGCGCAGTTTGGGACAGCCTGCCGGAAGGTGTGGAAGGCGGCATTGCACCCATGACCACACCGCTGGGTGAAATGTTTATGTTCACCGTCGATGGCGATGCCAGCCTGGCGGAACGCCGCAACCTGCTCGACTGGGTTATCCGGCCCGCGCTGCGTACCGTGCCAGGTGTGGCCGATGTGAATGCCCTCGGCGGTTTTGTGCGCAGCTTTGAGGTAGCACCCGATGCGGCCGCCATGGGCGCACGTGGTGTTAGCTTAAATGACCTGCGCAACGCTATTGAAACCAATAATCGCAACGATGGTGCTGGCCGCATGGAGGACGGTGAAGAAACCCTGCTGGTACGCGCTGAGGG
>JAUTBT010050466.1:0-15948 GCA_032361225.1 Lepetodrilus schrolli | reverse complement strand
TAGTTGTTCTACTCTAGGTTGCCTTGCCACTAGTTGTTCTACTCTAGGTTGCCTTGTCACTAGTTGTTCTACTCTAGGTTGCCTTGTCACTAGTTGTTCTACTCTAGGTTGCCTTGCCACTAGTTGTTCTACTCTAGGTTGCCTTGTCACTAGTTGTTCTACTCTAGTACTCTAGGTTGCCTTGCCACTAGTTGTTCTACTGACCTTCTCTATTAGGAGCATGTTCAGGTCGTGGAAATCCGAGTATCGACGATAAACGTCCCAGATGTCCTCTTCCTCCGTCCCACGCACACGCTTCTTCACTGTCACCGCAAACACAGCATACGACTTGTTGGTCTCCTTCACGATACCTGACATAGATAGCAGCTTATAACTAATTCAACACATGCAAGTATACAGCAACATATTAGAGACTTCTTAGTGGTAATAAATAGAGACATCATCAAGCATATTATAGTTGGAGGTAACCAGAGAGACACCCTACAGGACAGGCCTCAAGGAGCCATTTGGCTCCTGCAGATCCAAAAACACTTAAACTAAGTGAAATACTGGTCTCCAAATGCATAATTTGGTCACCATGGCTCACAAATTAATCGCTAAATTGAGCCCTGCAGGAGAGGCTAAATAATTCAGCCTACTGAAGGCAAATGGAAATGTTGTATCGAGCCGAGCTTGTCATTAACTAGCAGGTGGAGGGTTAACTGGCACTACTGACCACACTGAGATATGGACGCCTGGTATGTGACATCAGCCGAGGACATCCCGCCGGACGATGTACTGGACACAGAGTCCAGCGACCGGGTGTCTGGAGAGCCGTCGTCTAAGTAGTCGCCCGAGGAGAAGTCACACTGCACGTGACAGAACAGACACGTCATCATCACACTCACAGAAGTAGAAACGTTTACACAATGTTCAAGAAAAGATATCTGTGCATGGAGATGGCTCTGATTATACAAGTTACAGAAAGAATAAAATAAAAAATGTAGACATTTTAAGGAGGAAGAAGTGAATGTATACATTGAACTGTTTCAGTCTGAGTAAAAGTAAAGTTCTCGGTGAGTCATGATTCCAATATGATGGTTTTAGTCATGATCATAATCATAGTAATAATCAAACGGTTGAATTATGACTTTTACCAAAGTGATGAAAATTAGATCATGGCTAACATGGTTACATCTCACTAGTCATGCATATAGCAAACAAAAGTGTTCACTGTAGTGTGCATTTACTGTACATCAATGTGGCCAGAAAACAAAGAAGCATAATAGCTTAAATCAAAAGTGCAAAAGTAAAAGAAGACTAGTTTTCAATGTGCTCAGGTCAAATACTTTAACTAGAGAATTCTATTCATCAATATTGAAAGTTACAATTATTGAAAATGTATTACATATTACAGTAGCAAGGCCCTCAACCAATGGGTAGTGATGACATGTGGGTGAGGACATACACCGACAAGGGAGTGATGTTGACTTTTCACCCCCACTCAACAGATGTCGTCAGCTAAACCTCAATCTCAAATAGAAGTAACCAATTCTAAATCAAACGAAGAATGATCTAAAGCAGTAACAAAATTCTAAAACAGAACAAAAAAGTGAACAGTTCAAATATTAAAAAGTGAAATCATAGTTTAGTAGAGGTTAGTCCACATGGACTAGCATTCACTTATTAAAGTCAAACCAAAACAACACTAGAACAATATCATTACAAAAATATCAGCAGTTAGAAGTTAAATATCACATCCTATTATGCTACTCTGTTTTAAGTACCCTAATAAGAACCATGATGAACATGATGTTAATTCTTTAGGAAATAATACTCATGTTTCAAAATTATAAGTCACGAAAAGTTGCATAGAGTACTTCCTATGAGAGAGAGGATAGAAACAGGGGCAGTCTTTCATGAAGCTCTCGCATTACACATCCACTGTACGGCCACAGCCCCTCTGATGAGAGTCTCACATATAGTATATCGTCATGGAGACCACTCATGAGAGGGTCCTGGGGCTATGTTCCCAAAGGTATCATATGCATAACAACATCGTTTCAACCTTCATGGAGGAACATTTAAGTAATCTGGAAAAAAAGGAAAATTTTCCTCCATGAAGGCATAACGATGTTAGAGATACAAGAGCTTTGTGAACATGGCCCCTTGGTCTGGTTGTAGACGCGACAGCTCCCTGGAGGGACGCCATCATCTGTTGAGAGAGTGTGGAGGCATGACAGAGGTGAGATAAGAAAACATGGACTTACACTGCCCACAGACCCAGACTGTGCCGACATGTCTATGCAGATCAAATAGAAAACACACTTACTAGTGTTTGCATAATGGTGTCATTCAAGCTTACAAAGTTATATGAGCAGCTAGAAAACTAAGAGAGACATCAGTAACAGTTATAACATGAGGTTGCTGCTCTGGCTGAGTGTTCACTGGGGGTGTACTGTAGCTTCTTGTACTAGAACCTCTACACTACTGTAGCTTCTTGTACTAGAACCTCTACACTACAATTACAGTATTGGCACCTTATTAGTTTAGAGGAAGATCAAACTGAGAATTTGCCACAAGTTTTTGAACCAGTTCTTGAACTGCCGTTACTACAGTGCGACCTGTATAATGATCTCGGAGAACGTAGCTGGCTTCAAAGACTGATGTGGGTCTATCACTAACCCTGATTCCATCAACCATAGGATTCTACACTGGGTACAGTATGGTGGTTTAATGTGTATCTCAAAGCAAATAGTTGATTACTGATATGTCGATTAATAACATTTGACTCAAGTTAGTTTATTAGTATTATAGGAATTAGAAAACAGCCATATGCATATTTATTCAGATATCATGAAGGGAAGTAATGTGAATATTCTTTTAGCATAACAAAATGACTAAGTATTCATTGTTAGACATTGACAATAACATTTTATATTCACCACAGAATTCCTCTCATGTGATAGTATGGCAAGAATGAGGTTTAAAGCTTATAGCAGGCTGAGGGCAAAGGTCATTAGGCACCTAGTGGTGAGTTTAGACGAAGTTTAGGCTAACAGGCTAAGTTTAGGCTAACAGGCTAAGGCAATCTGCAGTGAGGGCAGCTTCACAAACTACTGTAACTGAGAGATTTAATGCTCAAAAAGTAATCTCTTGGCCATGCATACTCACTCAGCCATGCAGGCTTAGGCAGAGTTTAGCGTCCATGTATGGGAAATGAGACTGCACATGAATAACTAGTCCTGTGTGTCAAGAAGACCTTAGTTTGATGCAAAATCCAACAGCACACACTTAGTTAATTGAAACTAATAAAAAAAATAACATCATCTCATTTTCCAAACATGTAACAAACACACAGAAATTAGAATGCTCCCAACATTCATGCTCGAATGGAATGATGGGATGAATGATTACATAGCTGTTGATACACCTACTTTAAACCATATTATCCGGGGCACTGGAAAAGTAATTATTGAAGGAACAAGCAATTATAATTTATTTATTCTTCAACTCACTAATGTGCAGGTTATAGTTTATGGGGGGCAACAACCTTAGGGATCACATCTGTTCATTTCTTAACATAAATACATTAATTATTTAGTATTAAAAAAAAAAAAGAGCATATATTTATTTTAATTCAAAGCTTGATAACTATTAGTGAGTATAGTACATAATATTTTCTATGATATATCTATTCAGACATAAACAGAAATATCTTCAAGCCTATCAATGACTTGGATAGTGTGATGTTGATAAACACTGGCATGATACAGTTAGA
This sequence comes from Lepetodrilus schrolli, assembly GCA_032361225.1. Taxonomy (NCBI): domain Eukaryota; kingdom Metazoa; phylum Mollusca; class Gastropoda; order Lepetellida; family Lepetodrilidae; genus Lepetodrilus; species Lepetodrilus schrolli. The sequence goes on along the minus strand of JAUTBT010050466.1, from coordinate 12,188 downwards.
TTCCTACTAATTGACTTACCATCGTCCAGACTGAGAGTGTCTCCGTCTTCTGACTTACTATCTGGCAGCATACCCAGCTCACCCAGTAGTTTGACGTAATAGTTGGTCTGGATAAACTCCTCATAGTAATTGATGTGTAGGATCTGATACACCTACAATGGACACGACGAACATCAAATATATGATCCAGTGTGCCACAAAACTTTGGCTATTTAGAATGTGCACATTTGCTGGGGGAAACGTATGTGCATCACCTTCAAGAACAGGAGTGACAATTCCTAAAAAAATATCAGATAAAAATACAGTATTTTACACATGATTTTGGCCAAATGTAGAAAATTAGTAACATTATATATTGTGTGTATGATACCTTTATCTACGAAGAGAAAAAACGGAAAGTTGAGAACATTTTCTTTTGGACAAGACAAATACTGACCCTGGCTTGAACGGCATCGAATACATCTTCAGACAACATCTTACTCTTGATATTGTTGATTGTTTGCTTGACTACAACCGACTCCACTTTGATACCAGCAGCTGCCTGTTGTCAGAGAGAAGACCAGCATACAACATGTATTACTATCAGTATGCCTTTGAGTTTAGGGCATTATAAACATACATACATAGTAATTACTGTTGTTATTATTATAAACATACACACATAGTAATTACTGTTGTTATTATTATTATAAACATATATACATATTAATTACTGTTGCTATTATTATAAACATATATACATATTAATTACTGTTGTTATTATAATAAACATACATACATAGTAATTACTGTTGTTATTATTATAAGCATACATACATAGTAATTACTGTTGTTATTATTATAAACATACATACATACATGCTAATTACTGTTGTTATTATTATCTTTCTTATTTGTGGACATACACAAATAGAAAGTGATATGTCTTTGAACCATTTAATACTTTGAATTGATTGATTTAATGCCCATATACAAATTATTGAAATAAAAATATTGATGAAATAATGTAGTGACTGGAAAAATGGAAGTAACAGATTACCAACTCTCACAAAATATGCCATCAATTGATTTTTTCACTCGCATCATGGCTTGTATGCATATGTACTGCTTGTACTAGTCTGGATAGTGCTAGCTCACTTGGAATATCATGCCGGGAACAGGGATACCCCACTCAGACACGGTATACTGATTCCGAGCCGACCAGTCCTTGCTTTACCCCTTTAGTGCTGAACACCAAGCAGGGGAACATCTTTTAATGTCTTTTGGTATGACGGTACCGAGGATCGAATCCGAGACCTTCCACAATCTGGGTTCGATGCTCTAACCATGATGCCATGGAGCTGGCCTAAATATGCCATTAATGAATACTTCCAATACCAAAATTACATAAAGTAAACCATTATTTCTTATAGAGCTATACCAGTAATACCTACCTTTTCAGACAAATACTGGTCATATATTATCATAGCTGCCTGACGCAGTGACTCTAGATCTGGTTCTAAATGTCGATTGTCTGTCTTCAGTTTCTTAGCTTCACTGATCTGTTGTTCCGCTGCGGCCCTGAAACCCTGTAAGAACAGAACATACATCAGTGAGGGAACAGAACACACATCAGTGAGAGAACAGAACATACATCAGTGAGGGAACAGAACATGCATCAGTGAGGGAACAGAACATGCATCAGTGAGGGAGTGACGAAGGCTTCACCTTTTACAGTGTCACAGTTTAGAACTCACCTCGACATTCAAGTAGAAAAATAGAAACTGCTGCCCACCCTTACTGGTCATGAATTCTGAAATAAATAATTATATAGTTACTAAGTTAGTTATGTGTAAAAATATATCTACTTTCATCGCTAACACGTGTTATTGTTCGAACTACTTGAAACTGGCATCAAGTCACAAAGGCATTATGAACTAATCGATTGGAAAGATATCATTGTTTTGGATAGCTAATATTGATATTCCAGAAAGCAATCTAATAGTGTCTGCTTAATTTTACAGTTTGACTAGAGTACATTTCAGGCATTAATAGATAATATATTTCGTCGATAAAATATTATTTTTGCCGATAAGTATTATAAAAATTGGACTTTCTGTATATAAAAAAAAGATATAGATCTATATGCAGTCTGCTACCATCGACAAGCAGACAATGTTACCATATTGAACATGACATGGACAAATACAACCAAGGGGAGTAACCGAAGATGCATTTCACTAGCTAAACCTTATTATCTGATGAACCTGAATACCACTGGCTCAAATAGCGTTATTAGGTTGGATCACTTCGGGTCCGGTTACACTTTTGCTGAATTCTAAGACAAGATAATATTGCCATGATTAGAAGTTTCATTTTATTTTAATGAAAATGTACAGAGGTCACCCAGCACCAAACCCCATGCAGGCGACCAGAGTCCAAAATGCGCAACTTCTTGCACGAGAAAATACTATTTTACGTGAGAGCCTTTTAATTCGCACGTCCTGGATTGAAGACTGAACTGTACAAATTGGACGAATGTTTTATCATCTTGGAGAAGTAAAAAGGTCTCTCACCAATGAAAGACTGAAGAGCTATGTTGTTTGTCATGATGTCATCCAGCGAAAGTATATACAGGTCGTGGTATTTCAGAAAATCAGGCTCCTGAAACAAAGAAATTCGGAGAACTACGGACTAGTCCATGCAAAACCATATGTATATTTACCATTAGCATCAAATGTACTTTGCCAAGTAGACTTGTATTAATTATTATGGACCAGGGTTATCTCCCTTTACCTGTTCTTCAGGAAATGTCTCCGGTTCCAGGGGGCCTTCTTGAAGTCGTTTTCTCCGCGCCTCACAGGTGTCTTTCACGAATACCAGGCTATTTAGATTCTGCTTTATCACAGCATCTGAGATCAACCGTTAAACACTGTTAATGTTATGTCTAATCTATTCATTTATTTGCGCATTTATTGACAGCGAAACATGGACCCATACTGCTCAGGGATAAATATGATTCTTTTATAATCAATCTACTCCAACAGAAAAATAAATAACCTTCTCTGAAAACATGTCAAGTATGTGTGATGTTTCATAAAACAGCTTATTATTAACAAAACAAGTTTTATTTATCTGCTCCTAGCTAATACTAGGACTGCAATAACGGACATCGTCTGTATCATGATGACCTACCATCACTCCCCCCAGTGTCTTTAGACCGCCACTTGGCAATCTCTGCCTCCACGATGTCACGGATAGCCTCAAGCTCTTCTTCACAGTCACTTGATTTTATCACAGTCAGAAATGTCTCTCGTGAGAACGATGGCTCATGACACTAGCGATGACATTGTTAAAATCAGTAACAGTAACATGAAGAAATTGCATGAAACAATTTTGGTCCTGGATACACACAAGTACCAAGGCAAACATTTGTGAGAAAATACAAGTCTTAGGTTAAAACTGCCAGCATTTCACTTGAACATAGAGATCCCTAAAAATTAATCATACAATCATAGGGATGTGCTGCTAGTTTGAAAACATATTTTATCCCCCAATACTGTCTTTTAGCAGTAGATATCAAATAACAAGCTATATCTACAGCAGTATATATCATTTGACCCAATTCTTGGTTTATTTGATTGTTCTCCCATTTTGATGTCATCGCTACAATCGTGATGTCGTAGCATTGCTGTGAAGTCACAGTGCAAATGCACAGCTGCTTTGGGTGAGATTCTCTATTTATCACACAATACTGCATTTTTGCAGTAGATATCGCTTTCAAATAAGAAACATTGCTATGAAGTCAAAGTGCAAATGCACAGCAGCCTAAACATTGCCTTCACAGTTAAATCTTAATGATATGTAATTTTTCTTCATAAATGACTTTAAAATGATACCGAGTGATAAATAGAATATCATCCTCGTGTCTTGGAATATTAACTATATCAACACTCGTCGATGAAAGTTATTAAATCCTCAGCAAAGCGTCAGATTTAATAAGTTTCATGACTGGTGTTGATACCTGTCTGTACGTGTGGAGGGACAGGTACTCACCATCCATGCTATATACTGATTGATGTAATCTGGATCTGACAATAGATCTATTGTAGGGATAAAAATACCATTTACTAGAACCTCCTGAAATAGAGAAAGAATACAGTGTTAAGACTGTTCATTGACAAATCAAATAAGATACTTTTTTTCTCTAAACAATATCTTGTTTTATTGCAACAACTTTTACTGGTTTTGTTCTTATGCGATGACGATGTAAAACATGATATTCAACATGTTCTATATATTATCTTACTGAAGTTACTATATCCAAATATGCATATATTCAAGCTATGACTACTACAGTGAACCCTCGACATATCGCCCTTCACTACATCGCGGACTCGCTTAAACCGCCGTGTCAACCGTGGACCCATAAACTAGCGGTATACCGAGGGTTTACTGCAGTAGTAATGATATGGGGTATTTATATATTTGAACTTGTGGTAGTTACATGAATTATTTACCCTCAATATGTATCTCAGTGGTTTATTGTAGAAGTCCTCCTTTGGTAAAAGTAGGAAGAGTAAAACTTCACTTAGATCCTGTAAATATTCTGAAAATAGACCAAATTATTTTTATATCAGATAACCGTGTTAATCAAATATTGTAAAAGACATATTTCGGGGACGCAAATTTCGTGCAAATGCTAAAATTGACATATTCGCTGGAATTAAATTACCTGCATTTGCCACAAAAAAATAAATGGGGAAAAAAATATTCACTAACATTAATTACATCATACATTAATACATCCGCTTCAATAAGTAAACTTAGGGCTTCATATTTCGCGCGGACTATAATTTCGCGCAAATTGTCTTTGCGCGTGTAGCGCATAATATAAGTCTGCGCGAAATACAAGTCTTTTACAGTATATTATAATCAGGAACCAAAGTGAGTGATATACTTTGCGTCATTAGTCCGCTAGGTGGAGTGACAACAGGCGACTATTTAAGATACCTGACGATATACGATATATACAGATGCTGAGTAGACTAGTATTTCCTAATCACAGGTGTCTTTTACATACATTATATATTTAGCTAAATTATCGATATTTGTATAATGTTTTGTTTATAGCTAACGTAATTGTCTCACTACAGTAGTAGACATGATTTAAGCCGGTTCCGGCGTATTGGTTAGAGCGTCGGCACGGAGGGCAGAAGGTCGCGGGTTCGATCCCCGGTCGCGTCATACCAAAAGATATTAAAAGATGGTACGTGTTGTTCCCCTGCTCAGCGCTCAGCATTAAAGGGGTAAACCAAGGACTGGTCGGCTCGGAGTATACTGTGTCCGAGTGGGGTATTGATGTTCTATCTTCGGCATGATATACCTCCAAGTGAGCTAGCATTATAAACAAAAAACTCATGGAAATCCAGACTAGTACAAGCAGTACAAATGCATGCAAGCCCCGACGTTGACACGAGCTTAACCAGCACTTTCAAATCGTTCATACTTCAGTGAACATCCATAAAATGACGGTCATTTCGTAAAGAAATGTTTGTATATTCACAGTCATATTAAATTATTCGCATATATACCCATATTTTATTTATAGAAATGTGTAAACATGTTTTTAAAATAACAATAATTTCCTATATATTGAAATGGTGTTTATGCGTCGAATATGATCGACTAAACAAAACAAACATTAAAGGGACTCGAACACAATTTAATGTGTGTGACAAATTAATGTGAATTTACCTAGATCTATCTTGGTTAGTATTATTGCTAATGTGTACTGAGATACATTTGCAAGAATCCACACCGTGAAACAACGTATTAAATGCGCCAAAGAGATCAATATTGATTGTTTTTCCTGTCGATCATACGTTCGGAAAATTGAAAATTCGGACAGAGTCCCTTCAAAAAACCTTTCTACGATAGTTCCCAAAGTTACAACCTTTTAAGCAATGTACTTCTGCAAACTCAGTAAAGTTATGTACTTTGGCGTCTCGTCATCAATACTTCCAGCTGTTAGTAGATTGGCGATAACCCAATAATCCTTTTAAAAGTAAAAGTCTGCTCCAGTTATCTATTGTCCTAGCTTTCCTGAATATGCATTTTGGTAGCAAATGTTAAGCTCGCTGTAGGACAGCAATCTGAAATGATGACTAGGACAGCAATCTGAAATGATAACTTTATATAGCAATCCATGACGTCACTGACATAAACTGTCGATATATAGGTGTTCGGAAATTGGCCAGAAGTCCGTATTCCGTAAGAAAAAAAAAGTCTGACCCAGTTTTTCATAGTTTCCACATGCCGATACAAAAACAATTTTAGTCGTAAAAATTAAACTCGACGTAGGACCGCAAAAAGCGGCTTAATGATGACTGTAAAGCGAAAAACTTGTAATCAGGAGCAGATATTTTTACTTTGGTCCCTCATTATCACGGTAAATACACTTAATTTAAAGTAATTAATGAGTAAAATTTATCAGTGCTGTTGCCACAAATGGAAAAAGTCCCTAGTGCTTACGAAGCTACATATACATTAGTTTTCCATATACTTAGTAAAACTTGGACAAAGGAGAAGAAACTTCTAAAGACCATGAATTTAAAATTGTGCAGAAAACTTTTTGTTGCAAAAGTGGTTAGCATGATTTCCCTGTAACATCACTGACTTGAAATCATAAATAATAATATCCCTTACGTCAGAGCACAGAGCACTGTGTAACGGTGGATGGCGCGCTATACAAAAACACATTATTATTATTATTATTATTATTATTATTATCACCATCATCATCATCATTATTATATTTCATTAACAGGTAATTTTTACACAATCTGTTTTTCTTATGATTCTGTTGTCTAAAGACAGAGTTGACTCGTCAGCAGTAATAACATAATTTTACAGTCTAGGATAGTTATTTTCTTTAGAACAAGTTCTGTTACTCCGCAACTGCACTGACCATAGTTAATCAGAGGCATTAAGCATTTTGGTAACTTAAAGATAGTGATAAAATCTAATCGATACAATGGCGCAAACTGTATTTAAAAATATGTCATATGTTTGAAATGAAGTGAAATTTTGGCACTTTAACAAGGACACATATTTTTGCTCACCCTTATACATTATAACCATTCATAAGTAAAAACAATAATCTATGCTGATAGCCAAAATGCTTCTCATACTATGCCTCAAAGTATTCATAGTTATTATGCAACACTTATGGAACTGTTAGTATTTAGGATGTTTTCAAAAGACAAGGATTTTCACTTTTAAAAAAACCCGGCCGATATGTGTCTTACTATTAATGATAGAGAATGCAATATTAATTAAATGTCAACGAAAATACATGTTTTTCTAGAAATTCAGAATAAGAATATTTGTCCAAGAATATCTAAATTCTATCGCTAAAAAAATGTCAGGATCTAACAAAACATATACTCACCAACTGCATAGTCGATAAATATACGCTGTAGCACCAAAATTAGAAACGGGACGAATGCATGATAAGGCATCATGATATTTCTTCCAATCCGTGTAAGTGTTCCTTTTCCAATGCCGCTGCTACTCCTACTGGTGGCGAGTTTCTCTGGAAATGCAAAGTTTAAACGTCCTATGTCTTAGTGGATTGCTCACGTAAACGTTGCTGTAGGCAATCGACCGCTGGTGACTCTCGGGTTGCTAGGACTGCATTCTCTTATAATCTACAAGAATTCGACGTCTAAGTTCGTATGTACCTGCAGACGGGGATGTAATATCAATGCATTCACTGTCATGGTAACTGCATCTACTTACCAAATTAATCTTATATGATTATGTGCTTATATATTTAGTCCGTATGGGTGAACGATTCCCGCTGTGACGTAAAACAAAAATTCACTCACTCACTCATTATATATTTAGTCCACGTTCTTTCCTTTCAGATCCATTCTAAACGGCAATATGCTAATGAAAAATAAATCCCCACTGAATCGCCAATATTATACTATGTGTAAATGTTGTGTAAACATAGCGTCAAGTGACACTTGCTTCCCATAATATGCTTATTTCCTGACATCACTGTCTACATCACGTAATGAATGACCATTGTTACTCCGAACTCTTTGTTCAGTTTGTTGCGTTTAAACTCTATTTTATCCCTGACATGTTTCTTGCACTCATGAATTTTAATAGTTGTTACTCGCTGTACATAGTTTAAGGCCACGGTATCCTTCATACATAACGCATGTGTCTTCATTTAAGAAATAGTTTAAGTCTTTGCTTATCCATGATTTATTATTGGGATATATTTTAATTTCATTAGTTCAGATAACATTATCCGCACAAATGTTCTTGATGTAATAACAGGTCGTTTCGCCCGTACGTGAATGGACTGTCATGATGGTCACCCAAGCAGCCCACTGACAGATTTGATGTAGTCACAATGTGTTCAATAAGTAAACGTTTCACAATATAGCCAATGCAAAGGCAAATGAACAATCGGTCCTTGGTTGTGTAACAGAGGACCTCTGCCGATCCTGGGATTCGAACCCGTTGCTAGATTGAGAGTCTAACGCTCTATCGAATGAGCCAAAATGGCATCCCCTCTGGCCGAGACCAGAAGGAGCATCTTCTATCACACCCGGCTACATTCTCCCCCTCCATATGGTGACTCGTACTGAGTTATTAATCCAGTCACTTCGATCTTAGCCAGGCATTCTCAGTCCGACAATTCTGAGACAAGTTTACCGGGAACAACTCGACTACACATTCGGGCGCCATTGTGGTAGGGTTTGTTCTTGGTCTGTGCCGGGGGCATGGTATTACCCCAGGGAACCCTCGTGTCTTCGGACGGAACAGCAATATATAAATTAGAGATGAGGCAATCGATGAATAGGAGGATATATTTGTCTGTAAATAGAAATGAGATTCCCTCAGATCCAGTGATGAAAAAGTAATCGGATATACATGGTATAAGAATAAACATGGAAACTGCATTAATAATATTTATACTATGAACATGAGATATGTTCATATAAAAAGTAATCCCCATATGAATACATGATAGTGAAACAGAGGATCATGCCGATCCTGGGATTCGAACTCGAGTTGTTGGATTGTGAGTCCAACGCTCTACCGAATGAGCCAAAAGGGTAACCCCGCTGGCCGAGACCAGTAGGAGCATCTTATATCACACCCTCCACGTGGTGACTCGTCCTCGAGTTACTAATTCAGTCACTTCTGAGCCACCAGGGAGCTAGGAATTCTCTGTGGGACAATTCAGTGAGAACAGCACCGGGAACAACTCGAATACACGTTGGGCGCCATTGTAACAGAGGATCATGCCGATCCTGCGATTCGAACTAGAGTTGCTGGATTGTGAATCCAACGCTCTACCGAATGAGCCAAAGGGGTAACCCCCGCTGGCCGAGACCAGTAGGAGCATCTTATATCACACCCGGCTACATAAACTTCATGATTATGTAAACTTCATGATTATGAACGGCCATCGGAAACCGTAGCTTGGATTGTATACTCCCCTGGTTGAGCAGGAAAGTGAGGGCACACTGATTTATTGACAATAATAATAATAATAATAGTAGTAGTAATATTAGTAGAAGTAGTAGTAGTAGTAGTAGTAGTAGTAGTAGTAGTAGTATATAGTTGTTATCATTCCTTTGATATTCAGTCGCCCTTCAGAAAACTTGACACGTTCTTGTGAGACTCATTGTATTACACTGTTACGTTCGTCGCTGATCAGTTGGGAGTACACATGCGTTGGTTCAATCAGAATACCGGCATCGTAGGATTCCCACAGGTAGCACACGATCTATCGGTCTGTATAGTCTGTATCATCCCTTCCTGGAAGCGGAACACAACTTGATCAGTGTCCACAGTTATACTCATGAGTACTAGTACCTGAGTAGTGAGTATATCAATGCATCGCACAATACGTGTGCTATTTGTATATCGATGCATCGCACAATACCTGTGTTCGATGCATCCTAACGTACCTGGGTAATGTAGACATCTTAATTGCATTGTGCCGTATCGAAATAATTACTATACTAGTGCAATTGCACAGTACAGTATTTCAATGCATATATCACCGTGCCCATATTATCATCAGTATTTTGCAATGCATTGCGTACTTCCAGATCATGAGTACTATAATCAGTATAGTAATGCAAGTTGCACATGAGTAATTCGAATTTTAATTACATGCAGGTAGTACGTGTATATTGCCACTATACATCCATGCTTTGCGCATTTGTTGTTGTTTTTCGCTTATGTATTTTTAATTGGGGTTTAAATCCGATTTCAAGATTATTTCACATAATATCACGGCTTGTCAGTTTATGACAGGAGGAAACCTGCAACATCCGGAGCAGTGAGGACTGCAGTAAACTTGCGTCATTGCATTACACAGTATTCTGTTTTCAATGTTTCAAAGCATTGTATATTAATACTGTACATGTGTTAAACATATATATTCAACCAAAAAAGAAAGTATGCATGTAATCAATTGTCATTTATTTCATAAGCCAGACGACATTCATTACAGAAAATCTGTGGATGCCATGTGTGGAATTACGATGTGAGCAAGATCAGTCACACCTCGCCCGAATATTCCCGCCCACACCATGACACTGCCTCCCCCGTATCTATCCACATCCATCACACAACAGTCACGGTGTCTCTCGTCTGGTCTGCGATAAACTCTCAAGTTGAATCGCGATTCATCAGTAAAGAGGACCTTTTCCCATTGGATCCGTTGTCGTGTCCATTGCAGACGGATTTGACGATGGTGCGCGGTAAGAATAGGTCTCCTCGCAGGTCGGCGTGGCCGGAGGTTGTAGGCTCGCAGACAGTTCCTGGCTGTCTGAGCATGAATGCGGAACTGTTGGGCAAGAATGGTGGCTGGTTGAAACCGGTTCCTGAGAGTGCTGGTTCAGATATATCACAACCGATGTAACTCGTGGTCGGCCGCTTCGATGGCGGTCATTGGTGGATCCAGTGGCCTGCACGGGATTGTTCAGTCTCTGTATAGTGACTCTAGTTACACCAACACGTCTGGCCATGTCACTGACACTGCGCCCAGCATCAAGCATCCCGACTGCTCTCTTACGGCCATTTTGCGATAGGCGTGGCATTATCAAACGGTATTTTATTGGCTCTATTTATTGGTGTGCACTCTTGAGGATACCCTAGTGAAATATCGAATGTATGCATGCCGAACAACTGGGCCGAATCGTGAAAATTATGTTCGGTCGTGACGGCACTCCGGCACGTGGCATGCTGCAATACGAAACAATATGCACGTCGTGTGGGGTATAGTGTGGCACGTACGCACAGTGGTTTTCGATGATGGTGAAATGGTACACTAAACAATATATTCAAGATTTCAACATGTATACTTTTTTGGGGGGTTGAGTATATTTTAAAACACTGCACATCAATATGTGTTATCAGTATTTCAAATCATTGCACAGCACATCTACGTTCACAATCACCATAGGTACATGCACCATCACAGATTCAGCATATTAAGAATTGGTGTGTCCTGATTCGCGTTGTTTTTAATTTACCTGGCGAAAAGGTGAAACTAGAATTATTACTAGGAGCACGCCTCTTCCTGCTGAATCTAGAATTATATCTTCATGGCAACGCGTATTTTACCTGAAAGTATTTATTGACTTTACACAGCATATTGGACAACAAGCTACAATTTTCGCATATCCCACTTGTTATTTTGTTAAATATGTTCATATTTTGTATTTATTTCTTTTATCTCCACATATACAACGGAGTTTCTTACAGTGTAATACTATATTCCAACATAAACTATCCTAGAGATCAAACACAACGTGCAAGCTACTGCAATACGACAGAGTTGCGGTGTTAATTAGACAGGAAATAGTCGTCCATTTAATACATACTTTACTTTCTATTGGCAGTTATCAACAAGGACGCATTACTACTAGGCACGCAGTCTTTACGAGCATGTCATAATTTTCTAAATTTAGAAAGCCTCGCTCGCATTGATTAATTACTGTATTAAATGATCACTAAATGTTCCGACTCAAAATTTAATGTTTATTGTTTTTTCGTAACGTGGTTAGGTATACCGTATAATTACGTGCATGTTGAATTAATGCTGCAATAATCCATAGTAGCGGTGGATATATATATATATATATATATATATATATATATATATA